>CAWUPB010000001.1:0-102500 GCA_963924115.1 Dovyalis caffra
ATGGGGACTTGGTCCAAAATGATTACATTATTATCAATTTCCTCCATATATGCCAAATAGGCCACATATCCTTTTTTCATCATCTTACTTGCCTTGATGATAGATACTAGATTAGAAGGAGTTATACTCCGCTCTCCATGAAAAGGAAACTCATCTTTTTTAAAATCCTTAAAATACACAATCTTATTATAGCGAGTCTAGTGAAGCATTGTAATTCGTTCACCAATCCATTCCTAAAATTACATCAAACCCATCACCCATACATCATACTTTCTAAATACCAAATCAGCTATCAAGCTTTCTTCCATTAGTATTGACACCATCAAAGACTACTCTTACATAGATGGACTCATATCGAACCTCTTAGCAAATTATAGGGATACAAAAGAATGAGTTTTCCCCGAGTTAAACAATGCCCTTGCATTATATGAAAAGACTTAAAGGATACTTGAAACAATGGCATTAGATGCTTGAGCATCTTATTGGGCGATGGAAAATACTCAAGCTTAGCCACTATCGGTATTCGTGCAACCCTAACCTCTTGAGCTTTCATGACCACTATTAGATTATCCTCGACCCTTTTATGCTTTACCATTAAACCCTCGACTAAACTAGCTACCAAATTTACAACTATATTGACTTGGGGATGGGTTGGTCATAAGAGGAGCCTATACCCCTCCCGAACTAGTTGCTCGTGTCATTTTATACCTAAGGCATTCTCGTATCAAATGACCTTGTTAAAGGCGAAAGAAACATGCTATACTCCCTCTAGAGCATATACTCGGATGGGTCTTGCTATATACCTAACAAACCGAATGTCATTTTTCGAACCTCGATGATCGAGTAAGATGACCTTTAACTCATTATCATTCATGATCCACCTTGGATGCTTTATCTAGAATATCTTTTTTTAGATTACTTTGCATACTCACATCTCGACTAGATCCAATACTATGGGCTTTATGCCCACAATATGATGAGGCATCACTTTTTTCCTTCTTTATTTGCTCTTTAGTTACTCTACTCTTCATCCTTCCATTTCGAGCTTATGAGCATAACCATTGCTTCGGAATAACTCTAAAACCTTTAGGAGAACAAAGCTATAAAGAGTGGATCCACTAGCTTATTCATAAATCTTTTCACTCTTTTCGTGTCGGTCGGTATTATTTTTGGGGTATATCTACTTAGCTTGGCAAACATCGTCTTATACTTCGTTACTATCATGTTGGAAGTTTGCACTAACCTCTCAAATTCCTTAGCCCTTTCTTCCTTGATAATTTCGAATAGTTGCTTCTTTAGAAAAGCTTATTTAAATTATCCCCAAGACCAATAATGTTTTCTATCTTGTTTACACCATTCGCTAGTATTTCCTTCAAATATGAATATTGCCAGTTCAACCTTTCCCTCCTTAGGACATCAAAGCATAACTAACCTCTTCTCTATCTCATCAATGAAGTCCATCGGGTCTTCATCACCTCTATCACCAAAATAGGTTGGTGGTTTCAATTTCAAAAACTCCACCATATAAAGATCATACCCTACCAATCCCGATCGTGTACCAATTATAGAAGTACCTGCTCCACTCGATCCCCGATTGGTAGACACTAGTCTTGTCATAGCTTGAAAAGTTTGATAAATTCCCTCACTTGCTGGCTCTATAACGTGTTGCATAGCATGAAACCTATCCATAACATTAGCCGACATCATCATATCGTGGTCTTTCTCTTCCTTACCCCTATACCTATCATGAGATCATGAAGGTCTAAATGATGCCTCGGCCTCGACACCTCCTCTATGATCACTTGATCTAGTCATCATTATAATAGCCTATATGAAATATAATCCAAATTTAGCGAGAATTCAAAAGAAACAATTTCAAAAAGGCGAGTATACTTAACACCTAATTCGTGTAAATCTCATTCCCTCTTTTATTAGGCTTGCTTATACTTCAGAATAAGACAATAATTTTAGGTTTATAAGAAGAAAAATAACAAATCTAAAAGAGTAAACCCAAACCAAAACACATATAAATCCAAATATACAAAGGATAAAATGAAAAACCAAATTGAAAAAAGAGGCATATGGGTAGAAGAATTTGAACACAACTTGAAAAGTAATTTGACATGCCTATGCATGTTTTTGGGAAAAAAAAAGCACACGGGCGATAAAAGGTAGACACGACTTATGCAAGAAAGTGAAACATCCGTGTATGTTTTGGCATAAAGAGAGATATGGGCGTAAAGATCAAACATGGTTAACTGATTAAATTCAACGAGCCCATACATGTTTTAGCATAAAGAGAGACACGAACGTAAAGAATGAACATGGTTTGTGCAAAAAATTAGACACACTTGTGTTTTACCCATAAGACTATCATCCAAAAAAAAAAAAAAAAAGCCACACGGGCGAAGCAATTGACATGGTTTGAAGGGAAAAAGTGACATAGTCATGTGTTACCTTAGAATTGTTCAAAAAAGAAAGAAATGTCACACAAGCAAGTATTCAAGAGACATTAGTTGAAGAATAATTCGACACGATCGTGTGTCAAAAGTAAACAAACTATGTAAGGGATTTTTACGCCATAAAACTCTACTTCTTATATACAATTCAAGACTATAAACATAGAATTTAAGGCAAACATTAATGGATTGATCATATGTTTCAAGGCAAAACCATGGATTAGAATAGAACCTATGCTTTATGGTTATCCTAGACTCGAGAACTTATGCTCTAATACCAACACTTGTCACGACTTCGAGAATGGGCCATGATTGATATGAAAATGGAGGGAATCATGAGGCTCACCTCAACTCAACACAAGCCTCGGATACTAATCTAAAATCCTCAATTCATTATCACCTCATATATGATTCCATTTCACAATAATCTTAAACAACATTCATCATATTATATTTCTAACACAAATCATAATCTAATATAATCCTTGCATTTCTCAAATCAATATCCATAATCCTTTCCTTATATAATACCTATGGCTATAACTCGCAAAGCTTTTAAAAATACAACAAATGAAAACATACATAAGTTCTATGGAATTACAATTAAAGCAAGCTACACGATCAATGTGCTAACTTCAAATAAGTAACTAAACTGAAGCAAAAGGTAATCCCTCAATATCCTACAAAACTAAAATAATGAGGGAAGAGCAATCAACAACTCGGTGAGTTGACAACATATAACATAATAAGGGATGAAAACGAACTAAGAGTCATACTTTCAAATTCAACTCAAAATGCAATGCTTATTTCTTTGAAACTCATGCATATTGTAAACCACATCATACATCATAAATTCAAATGGTTCAAAATCATTTCATATCAAATCATCGAAACACATAAACATACATATATTGTATTCATACGAAATCACATGTATAGGTTTTTATACACCCATGGGGTAATAACATATCATTAGGTACAAACATCTAAAGGTCATGTCTACTTTACTACGTTTTCATATGTTAGCCGACACACAGGTCGGCATTCTACCTCTCTTGCTAGCTGGAGCCTCTTATCATTGAGTTCAAAGGCTACGTCCTAGAAGCTAGGTTCCCCAAGGTCTAGAAAACATTTTCGAAAACCAAAAATACTTATATATTTTTCAAACCAAATATTTCAAATACTATACATACATTTTAAAAAATTATACATATACTCAAAATAACGATTATAACACATCCATGTTCAAATAAAAAAACATATATTAAATCCAATAACATATTTTTTGAAACACATATTCAAACTCCTTTCCAAATCATATCAAATCATTTCAAAATTTATGAAGTTCGTCCTTATCTAAGTTCTAATGGAATGCTTCTAAATCATTCTTAAATCAATGATGCATGATAGACATAATTCAAGAATTTAAAACATAATATGTTATATAATATCCTTTCATAGTATAATGAAGAGTCGAACGAAAGTCAAGATGGAGTTACCCGCTTTGAAAAATCTAGCATCACAAGATGATGAAACATCCATCAATACCATATACTAAAGAATAATTCAAAAATAATTGAATTATTCAAAAATCGACAATACAAGATTATCAATAGAAATAAAATTGATCGAAAGAATTCGAACCAATAACTCGAACTAGACTCTATGATCTCTCCAATAATTCTAAACAATTGCTTAACTAAATCACATCATCAATTCATAATTCAACTATCAATTATAAATTTTCAACTCAAACCTTTAATCACCCAATCCTTAAGCAATCATCTTTCAATTGAACGATCAATTCTATCCTAATCCATCCAAGACTCATTTTATTAATCTTTAATTGTATTTATGTAGCTTAGTTCCTTATTTTTCCTAAATTCTTTTCAATTAAGACCTAAATTTTGAATTTCTCACTATTCATCATCTTCAACATCATAATTTCTCAAATTCACTTAATTCCACTTTAAATTAACTTCTTAAATCACTTACCTAAGATAATTAAACACTATTTAAATACTTAGAATCACTTAATCAAACTTTTTCTCAAATGGGTCTCAAAACCCTAAACTTAATCTAATCAATTCCTCATTTAAATAACACCAAATGCTATTTCATTCCAATATCATCATTAACCACATATAAACTTCACAATTCAAAAATTAATTGGTAAAAAATCTTACCTTTGACACTATGCTTTTCAACTCTCAAATCAATCCTAGCTTTCCAAGCTCCAAACTAGCTAAGTCCACTTAAATCTACTTGTTTAAAGCTTTCTTAAGCTAATTTAACAAAGAATTAGCTTATGAATTTAAGTGAGAATTTGGAAGGAATTTTGGGAGGAAATATGATGAGAGAGGAAGAGGAGAAGAAGAGAGAAAATTCTAGAAAAAAGAGGTAACTACTACCCTTATATATCTGTCCCTTTATATATATATATATATATATATATATATATATATATTTCTAGTTATAATAACACCCCAATTACAAAAAAATCCCCAATTCAAATTAACTCTAATCCTTTGTTCTTCATTCTAATTTTACATAGCACACCTATTAACTTGTTCTTTCAATTTTCCTATTAGCTCATTCTTTCAATTTTCCTTCTTATTCTCCTTAGTCTATCTTTATCTTCTCATAATCGAATCCAAAGATTCTCTCTTCTTCCTCTTTTGTGTTCTCCTTCCTTCTTCATAGAATCGAACCCACTTATCCTTTCTTATTCTTCTTTCGTCTTCTCCTTCCTTCTCATCCTTCAAACCTACGTGACCCTCAAACCCCATTATTTTCTTCTATTATGAAGCAATTAATATAGTTTTGTAATTAAAAACCTAAACCCCTCATCGTGCCTAATTCCCTAAATTCAAAATCCCAAACCCCATAAGATGAAGCTTCAAGAAAATACCCTAAAAACCCTTTCGTCAAAACACTTACTATCGTACCTTTAACTATTTGAATTTTTCCAACAAAATTTCAAATTACAATTCCTAAAATTACATAATCCAAACTCAAATCTATTTATCTTTTGGTTGGGGTTTTTGTCCACAAGATGACAAATTATTTTAAGATTAATTTTCATATTGGTAGGGTTTTTAATAACATGAGTCCTATTTTTTATGTTGAGGAGGTTAGGATTGTATCAGTTAAGTGGTTAGCAGACCTCGATTTTATGAATTTAAAAAATCTATATGATGTTGTTCTTGAATTTGGATATAAGACACCTATGGTTATGGTGTTTAACTAACTAGGTTTAAATTTTACTAAAGGATGTTTAATTATAAATGATGGTGTGATGTTTGTGAAGGTGTTAGGTGTTGTATATGAAAAAAGGTCTATAGATGTTTATGTGGAGGTAGATAAGGACATCGAAGGATATGGTAATGCTAATACAATCCATTAACCTCAAGGTGTAGATAAAGGAAATAGAGTCATAACTTAAGGAAAAAGTGGTGGGAAAAACGTAGTTTGTGATGGAATTTTTGAAAAGGGTGATGGTACTTTACGTGATAACGTAGGTAGTGATGCATTAGGTGATGGTGTTTTGGGTGATAATAGAGGTGGATATGGTTTAGGTGTTAGAGCTTTGGATGACCATTTAGGTGATGATGCAAGTGGTGATGATGAAGAATACGTACCAATTGAGAAACCATAAAGTGATAGTAATTTAAGTGATATTGATTCTAAAAGTTTTATGGATAAAGAACTAATTTAGGCTAGAAAGCAAATAAGGAGTATGAGGAGGAAGTATGGCTCTGGACTTGAGTTTAATGATGACTTGGCAGTACCAACTCTATCGGTTAGGAGAAATTCTAATCCATCTAAAAGTAATATACTTCAACCTAATGAAGGAGGGTACGTTAGTGCATATGAAAATAGTAGTGGGGATAAGTAGATAACCTCTTTTAGAAGCAATGAAGATGATATATATGCTTGTAAAAAAAGAAAAAGGAGAAAAGAGTTAGCATATATGATCCAACATAGAACCACAACGACCTTGTTTTCAATGTTAGAATGAAATTCATAAATGCTGAACAATTTAGAAGGGTTGTGCAATTATATAGTATTGAAAATAGAAGAGATGTAAGTTGGGTTATAAGTACAAAAATGTTATGAAAACTAGATGTGTTAAAAGTTGTGAATTGAGAGTGTAAGTAAGAAGTAATTGGAGTATACATTTCAAATAAAGGTTGTTCAGCTCGACCATAAATATGGAAGATCATTGATAAATAGGCAAGCTACTCAAAAATGGCTAGCTAAAACTTATCTTCACAAGTTTCATAATTATCCTAACTAACCCGTAAAGGAAATGTAGGATGTTGTCAATGAGAGGCATGCATTGATAGTAAATATTTAGATTTTTTATAAGACTAGAAGTATGGCTCTAGACATGTTGAGAGGTTTCTTGATCAAGCATTATGCAAAATTAAGATCATATATGCTTGAGTTGAAGAGGGTAGACGAGACACGAAATATTATATTTTGAACTCTGTAGAGTATGGTAATTTTGAGTTTAGAAGATTTTATATTGGATTTTAGTATTAAAAAAGGATTTTTAGATAATTGTAGGAAAGTATTTGGTCTTGATGGTGCTTTCTTGAAAACACTTTTGGAGGTTGTTTGCTAACTGCAGGTAGAAAAGAATGCCAATGATCGGATATTTTCGATCACATGGGTTATTCTTGATAGTGAACATGGAGAAGAACTGGAGATGCTTTATAGATTTGCTTACAAGGGACCTTGGCATTATTGATGGAAATTTTTGGATAATAATTAGTGACCAATAAAAGGCAAGTTTTAAATTTATTTGCTTGACATTTTTACTATTTTATTCATCTAAATTATTGTCATATGTATGTTTTTAGGGCCTATAGAATGTTGTATCTAAGTTGATGCCAAATTATGAACATAGAAACTATTCAAAGCACATTTATGTGAATTGGAAAAGAAAGCATAATAGTGAGTTGTATAAGAAATTATTCTAAAATGTTGTGAATGCTACGAACTTGATGGATTACAATCTCATATTAGACAAGTTAAAAAGAATGAATGAGGCAAGGTTTGATGACTTTGTTAATGTTGGGCCTCTAAAGTTTTACAAGGCATTATTCATGACCAATCTAAAGTGTGATGCATCCATAAACAACATGTCTAAAGCATTTAATGGGACTATATACAAGGCTATAAAAAAGCCATTAGTAGATATACTTGGAAGATATTAGGACCTATTTAATGGAGAGGATGTACATAGTTGATGGAGTCTCTCGGTGATGAAATTTGTCCTAGGATAAGATAAAAGCTGGAATAAATTAAATTCAAAGCATGTGCATCTAGGATGTACCAATTATTGGTGATAGATTTCAAGTCATATTTAGTGAAGACACATATATTATTAATTTACAATAGAATTCATGCAGTTGTAGGGCATGAGATGTCACTAGTACTCCATGCAAGTATGTTGTAGCAAATAAAACATTTATGAGGGGTAAGTCCGTAGATTATGTTGTTAATTATTTTAAGAAGAAATCAAATGTTAGGATATATTCAAATGGCCTTAAAACTTTGAATGGGTTCAAAATGTGGTCTATTAGTTAAGGCATGATGTGCTACTTTCTCCTTATAACAAAATGCCAAGAAGGCATAAGCCAAAAAAAAAAAAAAAGGTGAAGAAATAAGAAATACAAATAAAACATTCAAGATTTTAGTCCAAATGAAATGTCAAATATGTTATGCTTATGGCTATAATAAAAGGACATGCAAAAATAAGAGGCAAGATATTCAAACCCTACTTTTGTAAGTTCATGTTTTATTGTGTTGTTCTTATACTTTAAGTTTGGTTGATTTAGTTTTAATTAATCATAATCTAAATTTATTTTACATTACCTTTAATTATAGGCTAAAAGAGGAAGATGAATATCTCTAAAGCAATGTGCTACAGTTCCCTCCACTTCTAGAAAGACATCCAATTTCATGGGTACATCAACTTTTAGACCTTGCCTTACTTCTACCTCCGGACCCCTCCACATCCGGATCCGCCTCGACCTCTTCAAGATCCGAACCAATTCGCAAAAGTTAATAAAAATAAAGAGAAAAAATAGTCAAAGGTTTTCGAGTGTACATAAGTGAAAAAAGTGGTAACATGCACTTAAAGGCAAGTTCAATATGTTTTTCTTATACTTTAATAGATTTGTTGATAGATTAAATTGTATAGTATAAGTTTACCCGATCTTAATATTGATGTTATAGATGATTGTTGGAGACACAACAAATACTATTATAAGAGAGCAATCAATGACATCAAATTCTAGATCAATTACAAGGTAAATTGTTCAAAATGCTAGGTAAACTACAAGGAAAACTATTCAAAATGAAAAGAAGACCAAGTTCAACCATTAAAGGTCCTAAACAACTTTGATAGCCTATGAATATTTTGATTTACTCAAAAATGACTTTTTTAGAGCACTAAAGCATTTGATAGGATGTGAATGTTTTTTTATATTTTTTGGAATATTATGATAAACTATGTATTTGTAGGTTAACATGTGTTTTCTTTACTAGTATGTGAATATTAATGTTGGATTTTTGATTGAGAATTTAAAAGGTTGTTATGGTTTAAGCAGATTTTGTGCATAGCACACTAAGTAATGGTTAAGTTACACTATATTTGCTACTCGCATGAAAGTTGAGTGCTTTTTTATTTATTAGGCATCATTTTTAGTTCCTTTGCAATAAAACTCTTTCTTTTCTTCAACCTAATAAGCCAACTCTTAAATCCTAAATCAATTATCTAATAATGACAATAGACATGAATGCAAATTGAAAGGGTAGCATCTTATGAGTGTTACAACTTCTAACATAATCCGTTGGAAAGCAAGCTTTTAATAAAGATGCAAAATTAATCAAGCCAATGAACAAGGCACCATTTAACTAGCTATAGCCTATAGGTTTTCTTGATCGAAAGATTCTCACTTGATTCCGAGTCTACAAAAGACCATCACCTATGATCATGGCTCCATATGCATTAATATGTTGGCACAACATGAAACTTTAGATTCCAAAATTCACCTTAAAGCATTTTGTAAACTTTTTCATTAAAATTGTCATATAAATGTATACATCTCACAAAGTTGAAAATAAGATAAGCAATAACAATATAAGGAATTTTATATACAAACAATCTTTTGGCTTTACTTCTTGCTTAGTTTAAAGCTAACATTCCATTATGATTATTTGAAGATAACATATATCCTGATAACATAAAACTACAACTCGTTGCTAATAAATTTCACTTTGTTATACCTTTCACTTTCCTTTCTAACTCTTTCATGCCAAACCTCATTCTTTGCATTTCAATTTTCATTTCAATGGCTTTAGATCTCATCTTATCCATTTCTTCAATCAAATTTTTTTTTCTTTCTCTTTTTTTCTTCAATTCTAATTAAACTTGAATTCTCTTTTTCAAGTATTTCTACTAACTTCATTCTTTCCTTCAACTCTTCATTATCAATTACCACTGGCTTCCTAGCTCCAAAGACATTGCTTATTTCTTCAATCCACTTCCAATATCGATAATTATCAACTTAAAATATCAAATAAGACTTCAAAGAACAATACTTTACAATATGCATAGGTACATAAATTTCATTTTCAAAGAATAATACTTTCCAATATGGGCAGCAAAGGAAAATCTTTCTTGGGTTCGATTTTGTTCATGAAATATATATATGGTTATCGTCATCATATGTTTGCATAAATGCGTCTTATAACTTGGAAAAGATATTTCGAGCTTTATCCATGTTGAAGTTATTACTTATAGATATTTTAGTTGCCATATGAACAATTAGTTTATCTAGGTTGTAGATTTGATTTTTTTTTTTTTTGGAATAATCATAGGGAAAGGGGTTAATGGACTGATAATGGTTTGGGATTTTTGAGGGATTTACTTGAAGGTTCATCTCTCGAGCTTTGAGATTTTTAATTTGGGGGATTAGGGACAAAGAGGGGTTTGGGTTTTCAATTAGGGTTTAGGTTTTTAATTATAGAAGTATAATAATTGCTTTATGACAAAATAAGAGAATGGGGTTAGAGAAAGTTTGAAGGATAAGAAGGAAAGAGAAAACGAAGAAAAAAGAAGAGAGATGATGGTCTTTTAGGTTTATTTGAGATAAAGGAAATGGTGATCTATGAATTTGCTTGATTATGAGAATATGAAGGTAGACGAAGGAGAAGAAGAAGGAAGATGGTGTGCTATGCAAAATTAAAATGGAAAGTAAATGACATATGGACTAGGTTTAAGGAGTTAGGGTTTTTTAAATTTGTGGGTTTAATTCTATAAAGAAAAAAGGAGAAGATGAGGAAGAAGAAATGAGGATCTCTAGGTTTGATTATGAGAAGAAGAAGGTAGATAGAGGAGAAGAAGAAGGAAAATTGAAAGAATAAGCTAATGGGCATGGTGTGCAAAATTAAAATGAAGAACAAAGGGTTATGGTTAATTTGAATTGGGGGTTTTATTGTAATTGGGGTACATAGGAGATGACATGTTTTTCAAGCTTTGTAATTGATTTTCCACGTAATCGCTTACATGGATCCTACATGGCATATTTAGTCTAGCATTCATGTTTTGTCATATGTCATGTCAACTTTACCTAAAATTTTGGTTAGAAAATCAAATCTATGCTAATATTGTTATCGGAGGCTTAGTTGATGACCTTTCTATCTAAAATTAAAGGAACAAACTAAAATCATTAGAAAGTGTAAAGTTCATGATTTTTTTGAAACATTAAGCCTTTTATTTAATTCATAATGATGTTTGGAGTCCCTCAAGGATCAATACTTTTTTCAAGAAAACAAATAGTTTATGACTTTTATTGATGATCATACTCCTTTATGTTGGATTTATTTAATGACAAAATTTTTTTGAGATTGTGAACTTGTTTAAAAAATTTTATACAATAACTAAAACCTAGTTTCAAACAAAAATTATAATTCTTCATATTGATAATGGCACTAAGTATTTTAATAAAATTCTTAAATGTTTCTTAAAAGAAAAAAGTTATTCGCCATCAATCTACTAATGTTGATATACCATAATAAAATGCAATAATTGAGCAAAAAAAAAAAATACTTATTGGAGTGTCTCGTGCCATTATGTTTTCAATGAATATCCTTAAATTTCTTTGAGGAGAAGCATTTTTAATAGCATCCTATTTAATTTACAAGATGTCTACTCATGTTCTTAACTATACTACACCTCTTGAATGTCTTAATTTTTTGTTTTTGAGACTCGTATTCACTCACATTCGCCCCTAAAATTATTTGGTTGTACTTGTTATGTTCAATTAACTAGTAAGGGATAGTCAAAGCTAGATCCAAAGGCTAAAAAATATGTTTTCATAGGATATAATCCAAATAAAAAAGGGTATAAATGTTTTGATCCAAAAAGTAGAAAAAACTTGGTCTTTATAGATGTTTTGTTTCTTGAACGTCAACCTTATTTTCAAGAAAATTCCCTTCGAGGAGAGAAACAAGGTGAAGAATACTTCTTAAATATCACTCCCACTTCTTTACCTAAAATTATGGACTTTGAAACTATTGTTTCAAATTCTACAAAAAATGATTTTAATGATATGAAAACTATTACCCTTAACATTGTTTTGCGAGGCATTGTTGAGTCTTCGACAAGGGGAGAAATGCTACCAAATATCCTAAGAGATGTGAATATGAGTTTATGGTTTATGTAAGGAGGAAGACTCATCAAAAGAGTTGAGGGCCTACTATCCCCTTGGCACAAAGTCAATCGGATGTATTGACGAACTTGTAAACACCTTAGATACACTAGACTCTTCTCATACTAATAATTCTTCTTTGCCCTCTACTATTCCTATTTTGTATGAATTTCTTGAATATTGCAATCCCGGTATTCTTATAGAAATTAGAAAAAATATCTATTCTTGCACTAATCACCCAATTTAAAAATAAATGTCTTATAATAAACTCTCTCAAAGTTATAAGGCATTTACATAAAAAATCTCTAACCTATTTGCTTTGAGAAATATTTAAGAAGCACTTGATGATCCAAAGTGGAAATCGGTAGTAATGGAAGAGATGAAAGCTCTACGAAAAAATGAAACATTAGAGATTATGGAATTATCCAGAGACCAAAAAATAATTAGGTGTAAATAGGTAGTTATAGTGAGATGCAAGGTCGACGTAACTATATAGAGATACAAAGTGAGACTTATGGCTAAAGAGTTTACCCAAACTTGTGGTGTTGATTACCATAAAAAATTTTCCCTAGTAGCCAAGAATAACTCTATCCATGTTTTATTATCCCTTATAGTTAATTTCAATTGTTCACTATACCAACTAGATATAAGGAATGCCTTTCTTAATGGCAATTTGGAAGAATAAGTGTTTATGTGTCCACTATTAGGAGTTAAAAAGTTTATTGGTCAAGATAAAATCTACAAACTCAAGAAGTCCCTATATGGCCTCAAACAGTCTCCAAGAGCATGTTTGAATGTTTTGAAAAAGTTATAAAGAGCTATAGCTATCATCAAAGGCAAGCATACCATACTATGTTTTATAAACATTTCTAGAAAAGAAAGATTGCGAGTCTTAATCGTTTATATAGATGACATAATTTTGACAAGTGATTATCTTAAAGAACTAACAAAGTTGAAGAAGAGACTAGCATAAGATTTTAAAATTAAAGATTTTGGGATTTTGAAATATTTTCTTGGTACGAAATTTGTAAGATCAAGAGAAGGTATTTTCATAGGCCAAAAGAACTCGCATCCTCGATTTACTCAATGAGACAGGACTTTTGTGTTGCAAAGCTATCAAGACTTCAATTGAAGCCAACATAAAGCTTAATGTTACTAAGGATGAAGAGTGATTGAAAGAGACAAGTTTCAATGATTGGTTGGGAGATGAATATATTTATCACATACTCGTCCCAATATAGCATTTTCTTTAAGTATGGTAGACCAATTCATGCATTCACTAGGATATGAACACTTTAAAGCTACCTATAAAATATTAAGATACCTAAAGGAAACACCTAGAAGAGGTCTAATGTTTAAAAAGAATGATAATATACAAGTAGAAGTGTATACATATGTTGATTAGGAGGGAAGCATTTTTTTTAGAGATTATCAATTTTAGGATACTATACATTTATTGGAGGAAATCTTTTTATATGGTGAAGTAAAAAACAAAGTGTTATAGCATAGAGCATCATTAAGGCTAAGTTTAAATCTCTTACATACAAGATTTGTGAGGTGATGTGAATCAAGAGGGTCTTAGAAGACTTAAAGATATGGTTTTCACTTTCTACAAAAGTTTATCGCAATAACAAGACTACCATTTTGATCACTCAAAATCTAGTCCTACATGATAGAAAGAAGAGCATCAAAGTTGACAAACACTTCATTAAGGAGAAACTTGAGAATGGTTTAATCTATGTTCATGATGTATGAACTACCTAATAGCCAAATAGACATACTTACCAAATGACTCGTAGAAGAGACAATTTAATTTTCTAGTAAGCAAGCTAGCAATGAATGACATTATACAAGCTAGCTTGAAAATAAGTATTAGAAATAAGAATATATAGGATTAACTATACGAAATATTAGGATTGATAGAGTTATAATATTAGAGATGTTTTTAAAACTATTCCAAAGTTAAATCTTTAATGGTATGAAGGATCTTCTTTTTGTAATCATTCTAACTAAGGGGTAATTTTACAATTATAGTCCCTATTTATAGTGATTTAGATATCCGAACTTTAAACTCTTTGAATTTCGATACTATAACGGACAAGTCATGAACTTGATCCATAACGAGATAAATTATCAACCATTTTAAATTCAAAAAATTTCATAATGAAAAACTTATCTCGCTCCTTATTTTTTCAGTATTGTATTTAAATTCTAGCATTTTCTAGATTTTTTTCAAGCACTAAATATTAGTAAAGAGATTGTATAATCGATTTGATAATGTATTGAGAATGTGGCCTCTACACAATACTTCACCATACTTCACCAACGACATATCGACATGTTTTTTTCATTCGATCTTGCGTTGTTTAGGATCGTCATCCTTTGGTTCTTAAAGTTCCTATAAATTTGGGTCGGTATGTAAGCAATCTTATTTCCGGTAAGTATGAACATCGGTGTATCCTTTCATCGACTAAAATTCATTTCATCAAAGCAATCCAGTTTCACTTTGTTCCGATCCACCACTTGAAATGACCTCTATGCCCTTGTTTTCATCTTTCAAATAATAATCACCTTAACTTTGTTGAAAATTCTTGATAATAATTACAAAATTAAAGAAGATGAAGGCGAGAAGATTGTAGTGCTTAATTGCATGCATAAATTTTCTACATTGTTATTAAAGTGATTATTACTCTTACTATAATATTATAGGAATTTGTGACAATTTACCTTTAAGATTTAATTTTGCACCCAAAGAATTATAGAAAATATTTCTAAAATTCCTTTTAGAGAATTTCTCTTAAAGTTATAGAGTTTTAGAAAGAAAAAGTTTGAGAGGAGGATTGTAAAATAAAAATCACGTTCTATGCCTTATGCAATATTCCTCTATTTATAGATTACTAGAGCCATTTCATAACAAGTGAGACTCGTTGAAAAATAAATGTGATTAAATAATTAATTGTTAAATTGTAACATTTACAATTCGATAGTCATGTTTGTTCAAAACTAAATTCTAACTATCATAAAAATTATGAATTATAACATGGTTGTATTAGATTACGGACGCGGGTCGTGTAACCTATTCTCCCTAAATTGACACATTGTGTTTGGTGTAACAAAATTGTGTCGGATGATAGACATGATCGTGTAACGTATTCTGTCCAAATTGACACTTTGTGCTTAGTGTAACAAGGTCGTGTTAGATGACAAATATGGGTTGTGCAACCTATTACGTTAAAAAATCTCTTCGACATACTTAACTTGTTATTTATCAAACCTAATATTTCCAACATAATCTATAACAAATTGTCTCTTAAGATTGAATCAAAGGCATTGAAAATAAACCCATAATTCGTCGACCTTTTTGTACTTGTAGACAACCTCATTAGCTAACAAAGCTCCATCCAAAATTTGTCTACCAAGAACAAAATTTGACTAGACCACATTAATAACTTCATGCATAACATTTTTAAGTTTGGAAGCTAGCATTTTGGAGATAATCTTTCAAAGATCATTAACAAGGCTAAAGGATTCGAAGTAAGAGAAACACACTCTTATGAGTTTTTGAGAACTAGAGTAATAAAGGAATTGTTAATACCTTTTAGCATTGACCTTGTCCCAAAAAACTCAAACACCACCGTATCATAAATATCACCACCAATCAAGCCTCAAGCATGTTTTAAAAATTAAAATTATATCCATCACGACTTGGCACCTTTAACCCGTTACAACTCCGAATTACATTCTTCACTTTCTCTATAGACTCTATCTTCTCTAGATCACAAGCGTAAGTACAACTAAGCTTTCTAAAACCATGGTAACCTAGGTAAGGTTGGTTCTTAAAATTTCTAGAGAATAAGCAAGAGAAAAAATGAACTACTTCCGACTTGATGGCATTTGAGTCAATATGATTGCATTTCCCCCTAATTTTACTTGTCGAGTGGAAACATTTTGTATTACAATCACCTAACTTCCACCAAATTGCTCTTGCCTTTTACCTCTACAAGGATTCCAATTTTTCAATGATAGACCATGAGTTTGACCAATGAGATTTAAGCACTCCAACTCTAAAATAGAAAGATCCTAAATTTCTTTAATAAGCTCTAGCTCATTAATTGATTTTTCTTCATCCTTCAACCGACCATCCATATTATCAAAAGAAGAAGCATTCCACTCCTTCGGCTTACATTTAAGACTACTTAAGCTTTTTATGATTCTCAAAAGGTTAGGCTCAACTTGATATTCATCCTCTCACATGCTTTGCAAAGTAATATTAAAACCTGGATGATACCACCAACAGTCGAGATCTAAATGACTTCCAACCCTAACTAACATTATTAGTTCCAAGATCTAAGGGCAATGATCGGATAGGCCCTTATGGAGCCCAATCAATTTACATCTCGAAATGTGTAAAAACTAATCCAAACTATAAAAAAGCTCTACTGATTTTGCGCATTTACCTTCTCTAAACCCAGTGTTCATGTGCCTAATCAAAGGATACTCGAGCAAGATTAAAGTTCATCGCTAGCTTGTGCTATTTTATTAAAGTCTCCTACTAGAATTGATGGCACTTCAAAAGCAAATTGTAACATTGTCAACTCCTCTCACGGGCTCTTTCTACCAACTACATCACTATAGACATAAACACGCACGAGCTATGCCATTTGTTTTCAAATTACTTTCCAACATCATACTTTTTTTGTTTCATATTAGTTTCATTCAAAAGGTATGAAATTAAGTGTTAAACTGGTAAAAGATTTTTTTTCTTATATATTTTTTAGATTATTATGAAATTAAGTGTTAAACTAACAAATTTTAGAACCTAATTATGCTAATTAATTAAATATAGAAAACATACATAATAATTGGTGGATAATTTATAATTTTAATATTTTTTAATTCATTCACGACAATTTTAAAAATCAATGACAAATTTGTAATAAAAATATTAAAATAAACAAGATGTATTTGCAAAGAATTTATAAATTCTAATAAACCAAATATAAGTACAAATTAATACAAACTAAAGACTTATGTATGCAATCAAATTAGATGTGCAACTAAAAAAGTCAGGGATTAATATGATTGAAAGCAGTAAGAACTAAAATGAGAGTTTGAAAAACTATGAGAACGGTGCAAAATCAAAGAGGAAGCTCTCGTTTACGCTGATTCCTCACAGCCAACCACTAAAGAGATGCGAAACAAGAGGTAAAACGAAGAAAGGAAACTCATTCTCTTACAAAAGGGAAGCGTGCTCCTCACCTTCCCATGCTGCTTCTCCTGTTGATGCTTGCTATAATTCAACAACTAACATTAGTTTTTCGTTTTTTTCAAAAAGTATTGAGTTCGAATATCTCTTTTTTTTCAAAAAAATAAACAATAAAGAGAGACTTAGAAATAACATATAGCAATACAATTAAAATTTATAAAACCAAAGTACCTAAATTGAAAACCTAACTCCTATGTTTTTGCGTAGCTATACAAATTTCTCAAGTATTGTGTTAAAAATGAACAAATTTTTTATACGTTAAAGATTAAAATATAATTTATATTATTTTATAATTATTTGACTTGTAAGAATGAGACCACATTCATTTTCATATCTCTTATAGATTATCCATGGATTTTAATTTAAATCCGTAGAAAACCTAGTGTTTCATTTGATAAGCTAGCTAGGGTTTTATTTGATAACATTGATGGGAAAAATAGTTCCATAACCTAATCAAAATTTTGTGTAAATATATTTATAATATGGATGTGAAGACTTAATTATTTAAGATTTATTTATGTGAAAATTGGCTCGCGATTCCTCTGTTATTTGGCTTGTCTTAAATTACTACTCAATATAATATATTTTTGAAGCATTCTACCTAGATTTTTAATTCAAATTGACGTTTGGTATTCATTAATAGAAGAACTGAGCATGGGTCTTGGAGAGTAATAGGTGGGAAACACAATATTGTGTGTAATTGTCGAAATGTTGGAGTTAAAGCTGTGCACCAAAAAGGGGGCGAACTGACTGGGTGGCATACGAGTATACTTTGGATGAAGAAGAACACGAGATGCCCAAATGTGCACAATGGTTATGCGCTTCACAAGCTTTACAAAAGAAGTGGACCTGTACTATGTCCCATATTTCAGCATAAGTGTTAGAATTAATTTTGAATTCCATAATAATGTAATGTAAATGTGAGTTTTTCAAAGAGTTTTAATTATAGCTACTTAATAATGTAATGTAAAACAAAGTAGCTGGGAGTTAAATTTTACAGAATTGAGGATGATTGAATTTTTTTAAAAAAATGTTTAAAAATACAATATTACTATTTATTTAGTTATGTAATATTGCTAGTATTTGTATAGTAATATATATGTTGAATTTTTGTAAAATAACTTGTTATAAATGTATGATAATATTAATTTTTGTTTTTTTGCGGATCTTGACTTGTAGCATTATTATTTTAGAATTCGAATTAATAAATATTTATTTTGTTACTACGTAAACAAGAAATGAAAAATATTTATTTTTTTAATAATTTGATTGTATTTTCTATTTTAGTTCAAGGAATTTTTTTATTAAAATTATTTGATTTTGTGCTTTTGAATTGTGTGGCATTTTGATTTTTTATTTTTTTACAAATTTGATAGATAAAATATTATTTTAATATATTTTCATATAGATGTAGTAATTAAAATATATTTTATATTAAAATAATAAAATAAATATAGTAAGTATAAATATATGTTTTTTATATAAAATCAAGTGATAAATTTAATAGACTTCGAATCTGATCCGAATATGTGAGAATTAAAATCTAAATTAATATTTTCAAAATTCAATTTGATTTCATAAAATTCAATTTGAATTGTTTTATCAAAAAAGTCAAATCTAGATTTATATATTATGATTTGATTTGAATCCAATATTCGTTAATTATGGCATAGTGCAAGCATAAATATTAGTAGTTGTTTATATAATATTAGTGAAACATGTTTGGTCATAACCTTGTTGTCTATGCTTTTGTATCATAATGTTATTATTATTAGTAATGGTTTGGTTATCTCTTAAGTTGATTTTTTTCTTCTTTCAATATATATATATATATATATATATATATATATATATATATATATAATTGATTATTATAATGATTGGATTTCTTTTTAATGGCGAGAAGTTCTTTCACCTTAAAAAGGAGATTTACTGTACATTTATTTTAATTAGAATTTTTTTCCCTCCAATAAAAATTATATATATTAGGTTTTTTTGGATGAAAATTACCAATGCTCCTTACTATATTTTTCAAAAAGAATTAATTAATATCATCAACATCAAATATAATTTTAATTAAAATTTTATTTTAAATTTCAATTAATAAAATCAATTTACTTGTGTTTGTTTGGGAATCTTTTGTTTGGTTATTTCAATTTAATATTCACATATTTTGGGAAGAGTATGCTTCTCCTTCAACTAATTTTTTTTTAATTAATAAAAGTCAACTTTCTTGTGTTTATTTTCAGTTTTTTTATATATATTTTACATTTAATTTTTTTTATTAATTTTCTATAGTTTAATATTTTTCCTTTTTATTTGTAGTTATTTTAAACTATACAAGTAGCATTATCTATATCTTCCATTGAAGTTAATTAACAAATTTGGTCGATCATTTAACGTATCACGAACAAAAGTGGACGGAAGAGTTAAATTCATTTAAAATTACTAATAAAGGGGTTGATAAAAAAATTATGCTTTATATTTTATTTTAGAATTTGGATTAACAAATATGTATTTTGCTACTACGTAAACAAGAAATGAAAATTATTTATTATTATTTTTAATAATTTTATTATATTTTTTATTTAGTTTTCAGTTTTTAAATCCAAAATTCTATTTTGATATTTCTTAAGAAATTTTTTGCCAGTTTTTATTGTAGAATCTTGAATGCTTTAATACGATACTCTTCTATATATTTTTGAGGCTAGGAATCATTGTCGATTCTTGTTTCGACCTTGACGACAAGGTGTGGGCTCGCATTGGAATGATACGAAGAATGAATTTTGAATTTGTTTTAGAATTTTTGAAAGATGTAATTACAAATTTATAACTTCCTCATGCCCATTTTCAACGAGTATTCTTAACAGTATAGTAAGGATAAGACACTAATAATGGAGTATACTTATCCTATCTGTAACGACAAACTACATTGCTTCTCCTTCCTACCAAATTACAGCCATTCTATATTTTTATATAAAAAATATCATAACGCTTGTGTTAATAAATTATGCTTTATTTTTTTATGATATACTAATATTATTCAATATATATATGAGATTCTTTTAATTGACGTTCCTGATAATAATCTTGCCTCGGCCACTGTTATTAGGTAAAAAAGTTTAAAATATTTTTTTGACATATATATCGATAATTATGAAATTAAATTTATCTTAAAAAGTAACGTAAAATCATCTCGTTAGTCTAACTGATTAAGCTTTTTGGTTGATTTGTTTTTTGACATAATATCAAATTTTTATTGATCAAACACTTTGAATCCTACCACTTTCATGTGTAAGTTTACCACCTCCACATGCAAGTTTTTCTAATTTAACAAGCTTTTATTGAAACAGGTGTGTAATAGAGCAATATAGAACCTCTTATTAGATTTTATTTAACAACTTAATTTTTTAGGTTGATTGTTTTTTTTTTTTTTGACATTTTAGTGTCTAATTAAGTAAATAATTACAAAATCAAGTGTTAATTTGATAAAGTTAAGTGTCTAATTATGCTAGTTAATTAAATATTAGCAAATATTCATTATAATTAATGCATACTTTATAATTTTTTTAAATGATTCACTAAAAAATGTTAAAAATCAAGGACAAATTCGAAATATAAATATTAATTAATGAGATGTATTTGCCAAATATATATATATATATATATTCAAAAAAAAAAACCAAATTAATATAAGAGACATGATTTACTAAAGTTAAGATGGTAATGTATGCGATTTGAGGTAATTTAGTTGTGAGTGTCTTTGTCATTTAATTCTTTAGAAAGATTTAAGATGTATATTAGTATTCATTTCTCTCTTTAGGTGAAAAGATCTTGATTGATTAGCTGGGATAGTTTTAAACCAATGTGCTGCACGTAGTTATAACTTCTTTTAGACTCGGGCGCTAGTGTTCTTGCTTAAGAAGAAAATAAAAATTAAAAAAAGAACACAAGTTGCAGGTTAGGATAAGAAGAAACAAAGAAGGTATCTTTGCTTTTGAGTGGACAATATATTTAGTCCCCTAGTTCTCAAAATTAATTTACTATCATGGTTAGATAGTTGGTTCCATTTTTATTCTAAAAAAAAAAAATTGTTGCATATTTTTATTTGAATATGTTACGAGTTATTAGAATAAATAAATAATATTAATACTGAAGTAGATAATTGATTCCATAATTAAGTGATGATCTCTAATAACTTTTTTTTTTTTAATTGCGTCCTAGCAATAAAATTGTGTTTTATTACTTGAAGAAAACGTTCTCCCACAAGGACAATGGTCGCTACGTTCACTAGCCCACCCACGATGACCATCCATGTATAAAATATGGAGAGAAGGTGGCCTCGATGCCAAACATCTAAGGTAATATATATAATTTCAATATTTGCATATTAATTAATTAATTTCAAATATTATTGATATAATGGAACTAATCGATTCATATTTTAATTTTAGGAAAAAAGAAGAAGATTTATTAGCAAAAAAATACAAGTAATTGCAATAATTGAACTTGTGTTTTTATCAAATAATAGATATAAAAATTAGCAGAGTACTTAAAGATTATGATTGCTCGCTCGTTGAATGTGAATCCCTTATTTGATTCCTTATATTTGGTGCACTATTAGCATCTCCTAGGGATCGAGTAATTACAGCAAATGTCTTGAACGTCTTAAGATTCACATTTAGGCTCGGGTTTAAACCTTGGAGTTGTGTCAGGACTAATAACATTATTTCTTGATGCAAACTAGCTTTTTGCTCTACTAGCTTTTCTTCCGTTTTTGTTTTCATATCTTATGTAATTTCTTACCGCACTTTTTTTCTACATCTATTTTGATAGCATTTATAAAATCTTTAGGTACTTTCATGGATGATTGACGAAGGTCCGCCTTGCCTTTCAAATCAAATGGTGTGATAGCCCTCCCATATAACATAACACGTCTAGGTCGCACCCCAGCCTTCTATCACCATAGAAAATGCATAAACAGATTCATCACCTTCACTTGAATGTTGAGACTTCACTTCTCGCATTTGAGCCTATAATGAAATCATAAGTTTCTTAAAAATGTAGTTCATACAATACATGATAAAGCAATTCAAAACTCCTTTTATAAATTGTAAATATAAGGAAATTAAATATTGAAAGTTCTAACAATCTTGATAACCGTATCTTTATCCGATTCCTAATAAGAATATCTAACTTTTTTTTTTCGAGTTTCAATAAACATTTCGGAATAGGTTGGTTCTTCTTTATTTTTCTTTGCATATTGTTGCTTATCAAAAGAAAAATTTTAGCAAGAATAAATTTAATGAAGTGAAGATATATCTTGTACCGACAATAACTTGAACTAATATATATCAGATTTATATTTGGATAGAATTGCAAGTTTATGAAATATGAGAATTTAAAAGATCTACTTAGTCAACTCACAAGTTTTATCGGCTTTCTAAATCTCAAACTATGCATGTATGGTATTTTCTTAAACTCAAGGTAAAGCCATTATTATACCGAGGTCAAACCGAGTCGGTGCTTAGGGAAGATACGGAAAATCAATAATTTTGATCAGCATCGCCAATAGAAAAAGAAATTTTATGGAAGGTCCGCAACTAGTCAACTATATATAATGAATTCAAACAAGTAGTTAGTAGTGTCCTTAATCCATCAATTCTATAGCAATGCAATAGTGAAAGCTTTTGAATAAGACACTCTTACTAGCTACAGCTTGAATTAACGATGTAATAAGACTCGAATCTTCCACATTAAAACAAAGTTCACCCTAAAGCTACCCGCATTCTTGGAAATAGGAGTTCCATATCCTCCACTATTAACTCCAAAATAAACCAAAATCATGCATTCACTATAAAATGACACGTTTCCGGACTATATATGTTGAAAGGTAAACGTAAAGCCTACCATAGCCAAAAAAAAAAAAAAGAAGAAGAAGAAGAAGAAGAAGCCTACCATAACAAAAAAAGAAAAAAGAAAAAAAAGAAAAACCATAATGCTTCCCGGAAAGAGATAGAAAGAGATACAACTTGAATTACTTACTAGAATATATTCCCATAATGCTTCCTTAGTTTGCAAATTTATCCAATTAACATGATTCAATGGTGCGAGACTCCCATTTTGGGTCAATGTTCTTAAAAAGCTATTGAACTCATTCAAAGTCTTATCATCGTGGCCTATTGATTGGTTTGCTTCATTTAGGGAAATAAGCTTTCTATCTTCAATGGCCCGTGTATGTACTTCTTTCATTATTGTTGGCCCTCTTTTTCTTCTACTTAAAGATCCTATACCAAAAATTAGAAAATTTGTAATGCAAGTTGTATTGATATTCATAATATTATTACTTGAAATCATAATTATAACTACTTATATAGTTTCATTCATTTCTTCTATAGTTGGTGGAGTTTTGAAGTCTATTGATTGTGTATTTCTCTCGGATTTGCATTTCGGAATTTAGATTTTCTTCATCTACAACTTGCTACTTTTATTCTCGAAGCCGTACCTCTTCTTGAAGCTGTACCTCTTGTTCTTGCTCCACTTATGGATGTTAATTCTCTCCATTTAATAGCCGTTGCATCCTCAAATGCAATAAAATTGATCAAGATGAACATAATGGTCTGTTTCTCTTTCTTCTTCTTAGGAATCTGTTTCTTTCCTTTCTTCATCGATGAAAAATGCTAATCATTTCGAGTAGCATAGTTCAATACAACAAAAATCAAAACCACATGAACCCTAATGCCATTAAATCTATCCAAGTCTAGCAATCTAGCTTGACACAAAAGGAATATCCCTTAAGACCCAAATACATGTTCTAAAAAACAATGACCAATTAAATGTTATCTTTCTTTCTTAACAAAAAAGAATGTATGTTTTGAGAGGAGAAAGACAAAAAGAAAGAAAGAAAGAATGTTTTAAGAGGAGAAAGGGGAAAAAAAATTGAAGGTGCTCATTGTAAAAGAAACATTCGAATGAATTGAACTAAATTGGAAGACTTCTCCAATGGACTTCTAGCCCCGTTCTAAGCCTTTCCATCCTATATTGATGCATGATTTGCAACTAAGCCCAAATCTATACCTAAGGAATTAATTTTATTAATTAAAATTGGATATTAGGGTTTTCTTTTTGAGAAATGAAATGAAGTAGAATGCTTCAAGAAGTTTACCTAAGTTACGCGGTAATATATCTAGTACACAATCTTTGCTAGACAATTAAAAATGGAAAAGATGAACGTACAAGAGCAGGCAATAAAAGGAGCTTCAGTTAATATTGTTACAAACTTGGACCACGAACAGTCGGGTATGCGCACCACTAACCATCATGATATAGAGTAGTGATTGTAGCTTACTTTTTCAATTAATATCAGAAACAGTGTCAAAGTTTAGCATATTCTACATGTAATTGCTGCTTGATAGACGAAAAATCATGAAAATGACAGACAAAGCTGTCCATATTCCATAAAGAAAGAAAATTGAAAAGATCACTTTGCAAGCATATCCTTTAAGACCTAAATACCCAGTCCAAAAAACAATGGCGTAGACTATGAATGGTCATAAAAAAGTTACATGCCAACATATTTTTTGTAAATGTCTAACGAAGTTAAGTGAAATCACGTTTTGATGTCCAATCTTAAATGGTTCCACATTATTGTTAGCACATGCCTTAGTCTCAAGCTACTGCGATCCAAATGCAAATCACGTTTTGATGTCTCAACTTTCATGTTTGATCAAAGTGGCTAACCTTTGTTTCGTGAATGCTAAACGTTTTAATTTCATGCTTGACATAAATCACAGACCAACACAGATGCAACCAACTATAGAAGAAATGAAATAATAATTCTGGGAAAAAATAAATCATAGTATAAGTTGTCTGGTAGTATTTACCGAGATGATAAGCCACTGGGTAGTTGGCTTATTGGCTATGAAGATTGTTGAAACAAATGCCTTAGTTAAATATTAACTGTCAATAATTGATTTTGCCTTTTGCCCTGATATCTTTCAACAGGATTCCCTCAATTATTTGTGCGGATGCTGGTCTATTAGATTAAACGCATTATGGGTCATCAGATTTGAAGATTGAAGCTGCTCTCAATGAAAAATAGCTCACGTGAATATCTATTGTATGTATGTTGTTACTTGTCACAGAAGCTCTTTTACATTTGGAAATAATTACTTTGCGCTATAAAAGACTAGGGACCTGAAAATGAATGAAAAAGTTGGTCATGGAATGTTGATTTTTTTACTTGATCCTCTAATATCTGTCAATTTTTTTATATCGGAGAATTCACAAGCAAACGCCAACATGATATGAATTTTGACAAGAGAATAATGCTGCATTAACAAATAAACTTGCGCAAAACAACCGAAGCCGAAGTGAAACCTGCCCTTGTTCCACAATAAAAATATATTGAATTAACGAATTCAGAAAAAACCATTGCTGATGTAATTTAGTGATGGTTCTTGGATCATCCGTAAAATGCCAATTGCTAAATTTTTATGACAGCTTTTGGACCGTTGTTAATTTTATGATGGACTAAACCGTCATAAAAAAAACCGTCGCTAAATATGATAGTAAACCAAGAAAATATTTGCGATGGTGCAAAAAACCCTCGCTAATCCGTTGCAATTTAGCTACGGTATTAGCGACCGTTTGTTTCTTGTCGCAATTTATTTAAGATTAGTGACGATAAAAACCATCACTAATTCCGTCGCTAATCATCCGATTTTTATTTTTTTTACCTTTAATTTAAATATCTGAAATTAACCCATTGCTATTAAAAAAGTCTACTAAATATCCAAAAATAATATTTTAAAATTTCATAATTTTTAATATAAATTGTATTAAAACATAATAAATATTATTCAATTATTAAATTCTTGAAAATAGTACAAAGTTTATTGTTATTACAAGAAAATATAATAGCTAGGAGAAATTGGCGGGATCGTTACTAGAAGATTAAGTGGAGTCGTCGTCAGTCTCGAGCACAGCGGATGAACTACCACTTTGCTGAAAATGTTGCTTGGAACATCCGTTGCATCTATACCATCATCCTATGTTGTCGTCAAGTATACTTCTTTAACTCATTTATTGTAACCAACAACGATGTGATAGTATCCTTTAGCAATGTGACGAGTATCCCATAGCTCCCGGATCTCCGTCGTATTTATAGATGTTTGATCATGGACTTCCTTTTGTTGTGCCTCATCACCAGCATGGAACTGCGAAGTTGCCATGCTTGAGGCCGTACCGACGTTAGAGTATTAGTGAGATGCGTGTGATCCAAGTCCGTATATCCTCTTTCTCTTACTATTTCCTCCACCAACGACCTTTCTAAAATTCTCATTAATGTTGACGTCAATCGATGCAGTTCCCTTTGACTATCGGCTAGCAACCTCCTCCTCATTTATTAATCTTTCTACGATCTTTTGCATAATTATGAAACACATAATATTAAATAGTTATGTGAAATAACGTTATAAATTAATATATATAAAATAACATTATAAACTAATAACTTACGTCGATAAGTTTTGATCATTGATCGACGAAGACATACCGATCATCAACCTTTCTCCGATGAGTCCTTAAGAAAACCTCGTTAAGATAGGGTTCATGACCTAACACCTCATGCCGAAACCAATATACATAAATGTATTAAATATACTCAAATATTTGATTAATTATTTTGGATATCATTATAAAAAATATTATATATATATATATATTTATCATGTGTATTGCATGCTCTCTATGGCTAATCGATCCCCCAGTATGTCTTGAAGGACCAGCTCCGACATCATCGTCTCGCTCCTTCGATTTTGCACCGCTATCTTAGATTGGGTAATGGCCTCAAGTTTTGCCCATTCCGTAGTCTATGCATCCCATATGTCCTGTGAGATAAATGCCGACTTCGGTCTTCTCCCGAGATGATTAAGAAAGTCAAAATATCGCTTTTGTGCCGTACTTTCTCACGCTTTCTTAACCGTGCTCTCGTTGATATCATCATCCACATAAATGATTTCGCAAGAAAAATAATAATATTTATTAGTAAATTTATTTGGAAATTATTATTTGTTATTTAAATATGAAGTAACATAATAAATTAATTAAGTAAATTAGTACCTTAAACTCTTTCCAAGTAGAAGTCTTTTATCTTCGGAGTCATTTTCTTCAACGTCCATATGAAAATATAAACATACTCATGGAATGTCTTATAGATCGTGCGAGAGAAAACATCGAAGGATACAACTTAAGAAAATACACATTAATTTAACAAATAAATGAATACATAATTATGATAATAAAAAAATATTTTATAAAATTAAGCTTAAAACGTACTCATAGCGATCAACAACAATAACCCTAACTCGTGGATCAAGCGTGGATCCGATAGGTTTCGAAGTCGATAGACGAGGGACATTCCGTGATGGGATGTGTTCAAGAGCGAACGGTTGTCTTATTGTAATGACGAGGGCACCGATGATGATGAAGAAAAAGATTGAGGGATATAAAGGTGCATAATAAGGATATGGCTCGAGTTGAGACATGTCAAGCCTCGAATGATATGTCAAGGGGGCATCGAAGAGTGGACATAAGGCATGTCCATAGAGGGCCCATCCGACCAGGAAAGGAATGAGAATGGCATCCATGTCCACGGCCACTACCTAAATCAATACCTTAGAGATATATTGAAATAACGTGAAAAATTACATGGGGGACAAAACCAACGATAGCCCAACAACCTAGGAGGACAAGGTTGCCTAAACCCTTGATTTGCTACTATAATTATATAAAATCCATATGGAAAATTTGTCAATTGAATATAAAAAATATTATTACATAATCTAATAGGATCTACCATATCGCTAATCGGTATCACGGTCATCATTATCACATTCTTCATCTAAGTCTTTCTCAACATCTCGTTTTAAACTCATCTTCATTCTTTACAATAATTTCACTCCCTTTTAAATCTAGTAACGCTCTAGTTAGATCATTCAATGACCGACCTTTGTTATCATTAACTTGGATGACATTGTGTTGGTCTTCCATTTTGTTTTCTTGAAAGGGTTCGATATTTGTTTAGTCGACGGTAATAGATGATTCTAGCACATCCATTGTCGGCTCGAGTTTTACCTTACATACCACCAACCAATCGTGTCCGATATATTTTGATATAGGATATGTTACATAATATACCTTATACGCTTGTGATGCTAGTATGAAGGGATCGGATCTATTTGAAGACCTATGACTATTGACCTCTACTAGTCCATAATGATAATGAACTCTTGTATTGATGCTAGGTGTAGTATCATACCAATCACGTTTGAACAAAATGATTTTCTTGGTTGGTAAGGCAAGATACTCAAGTTCGAGTATATCAGTCAACCTATCGTAGTAATCATTTTCCATCACACTCGTAGGTAACTCTTTTTACACACATTCCACTACACATTGATGCTCTCTCTAAATCATGAACATCGGTGTGGAACTTATACCCATTCATAATGTATCCCATATATGACTTAGCTATTCGCAATGGTTTTTTTGTCGGATCTTTAATGTAATGATCTCGTTACCGTATTAGGTTGTGCATTACTTGCCTCTAAAGCTCGGATCCATTACTTAATGTTAGTATAAAATTTGATAAAACTGCTTTTTCATAATTAAAAAAAAATATTTACTTTTTTAGACTCACATGTCGATGGAACTAAGATGCAAAATCAGTTTCAAACCGAACATCTACCTCATTCTTCGATATGTCGAGATCACTTTCATATAGTTGGGTGATAAAATATTTGAGGAAGAAAAAAATTCTTATTATCTCGTTATTAAAATGATTGATACTTAATGAAGTAATGTATAGTAATATTTAACAGTTATAACACTTACTCGTGTAAGATCTTATCGCAATTCAACAAAATGTAGGTACGGGATATATTCTTTTCTTGATCTATCGTGACATGTGATCTTGCTTGACCAAGTGGTCTACCTTTGGGTTTGAATATTGGAAGCATTCCTTCAATGTCGTCACTTGGTTCTCGAGGACACTCAAAGTTTCGAGGCACTTTTCAATGCCTAGTGTATACATGAGGCTCGAAGTAATATGAACATAACATTGAAGTTTCCTTAACCAAATATGCATTGCATATTGAACCTTCGACTACGGCTTTGTTCTTAACATTATTTTGTAATTTTCAAAGGTACATACAATATTATAAATGTATTATACTTAACAAATATTTTCAAGAGTTAATTAATAATGGATGTTAAAAAATAATAAAAATATTTACTTTCAAATGGATACATACATCGATATTATACTCGGTCCCGCTATTTTGCTTCATACGTCAAGTGTACGGGAAGATGCTCCATGTAGTCGAAAAAACTAGATGGGAAAATAGGCTTTAATTTGCACAAGATTATAGGTATATCTTTCTCAAGATGTGTCATATCTTCAACCTTAATGATTGTAGATGTCAATTCCTTAAAGAATAAGTTTAGCTCGGTTAGTGGTTAGTCTACATTTGTTGCTAACATGTCACAAAATGCGACAGGTATTAACCTTTATATAAATACATGATAGTCATGACTTTTAATGCCATGCAATATGAGATTATTCATATCGACACATCTTACCAAGTTCGAGACATATTTGTCCGGAAACTTGAGTTGTTTAATCCATTCTAGCAATTGTATTTTTTGTTATTTGTCTAGAGTGTAACAAGCTTTTGGGTATTTTCTAAAGTTTGCATCTATTTCTAATTCGGGACTTCAACAATATAGCTTTAAGTCTTCTCTAGAATTTGCATTGTCTTTTATTTTTCCCGACACACTCATAACCGTACTAAACACATTGTCGAAGATATTTTTTTCAATGTGCATCACATCCAAATTATGCCGAATTAGATTAGAACTCCAATAAGTTAGATCCCGTAATATACTATTTTTTTTCAACCATAATATTTAGATATATTATTGTTATACTCATTGGAGCCCTCTATCGTTACTTTCAACAAACCCCAATGATGTAATTTTTGTAAAATTTTTATTCTAGAATTAATCGGAGGAGCAATGTCTATAACAATAGAATTTTGCTTGAACGCATTCCCGTTTCGCCTAAAAGGATGACTTTGTGGGAGAAACTTTCGATGACAATCAAATCATAAAGTTTTTTTTCCTTTACGGAGGTTGAAAGCATCAAAATTTTTCATACAATATGGGCATGCCGGTCCTTCCCGTAGTACTCCAACTTAACAACATTAAATATTTAGGAAAATCGCTAATTGTCCATATGGCAAGCAACTCTCATATGAAAATTGTCTTTACGGGACACATCATAAGTAAGAGCACCTACTTTTCACAATTCAACCAACTCTTTAATTAAGGGTTATAAGTATACGTCTAGATTGACTTTAGGATTTTTAGGATCCGAGACAATTACAATTAAGAACATACATTCTTCTTTCATATATTTTCATGGTGGCAAATTGTAAAGTGTTTACAATCATAGGCCATGAAGAATATTATTGTCCAAATTTACAAAAAGGTCGAAACCCATCATTGCAAAAACCTAATCTAACATTCCTAATTTCGATACTTAAGAAGGATATGTTTAGTCAAAATGCTCGCCATGCAAAGGAGTTTGAACAATGACGTATGATGTCCGGCTTATAGACATGTTATGCATGCCACGTCATGTTGCCAAGCAGTGACACTCAATGTATACATCCTCTCGCAATTATGGGGTTATCAAAAAATAATACATTTTTTATATGAAACTTATATTTCTCTAATCGATCCCCACCTAGGGTTTCGATATCGAGGATGATCATATATTTTATAAGTGATTCTCTCGTTGTCTTCACCCCAATAAATCACGCAACCATTTATGTGACTCGTGGATCTTTTAAATAGGTAAACTCATCATTTTTATCGTTTTTTTTGTACTCGTAAAAGTCTTCGTGCATGTAATTATCGACATGCATCAATTCTTTCATAAGTTGACATAAGTCGTTGTAACACTTCTCTAAGAAATGATGCTCGAACTTGAGATGTAACAAATGAGACATTACCGATAACTCGTGAATGGTTTTTTGAACTCGGGCCATATTTCTCTATTCGATGCATCTAATAAATTGTAAAATGCTTGGCAACAAGGTTTGGGTCTTCATTTGTATTAGATGGATTAAATGTGGACCACTCGCATCCATCACCATTGTGTGGTGTCGATTGACTTAACAATCATCAAATATTTATTCTTGTTGAACATAATTAATTGAATTGTCATAAATGACCGAATCATTCTCTCTATGACGTATCCACACATACTACTCAAACACAAAACCATATCTCATCAAATGATACTTAACGGTATCGGGTTTTTCGTAACTACGATTTTGACATTTTGTAAGTTTACATGAATATCGTATCTTAGTTTCATCCATACACTCGAATGACTAACCACAAAATTAATATATTCGTTAATCCCTTCTACAAAATGCTCATTTAATAGTCTATTAGTTAATCTAAAGTCAATCCAAGAATGATCCGAATTCATTTTAAACTCGGTAATTTTCAATTACTAATTAAATTTGTAATTACTAAAAATTTAAAATATTTATAATAACTTAATATTGTTTTTACTAAATAATTTTTAAATTATTAGTTAATTTTGTAATTACTTAACACTTTACTTAATCAACAACTAAATAAACTTTTTCACTTATTAATTTTTAATTACTAATTCTAAATTCAACAAGTATTAATTTTTTTAAATACTAATTTTTTTTAATTACTAAAAATTTAAAATATTTCTAATAACTTAATTTTGTATTTACTAAACATCATTTCAGAAAAACTTAATTTTTTAATTCTTAATTAATATTCTAATTACTTAACTACTTAGCTTAATGAACAACTAAATAAACTTAATTACTAATAAATTTTAAAATTAATAAATAAATATAACAATTGGAATAATATTTAAATTATTAATTAAGTTTATAATTACTTAACACCTTCACTTAATGAAGAACTAAATAAACTTAATCACTTATTAAGTTTTTTAATTACTAAATCCAACTTCAACAAGTATTAATTTTTTAATTACTAATTATTTTTGAAATTACTAAAAATTTTAAATATTTCTAATAACTTAATTTTGTATTTACTAAACATAATTTTAGAAAAACATAATTTTTTAATTCTTAATTAATATTCTAATTACTTAACTACTTCGCTTAATGAACAACTAAATAAGCTTAATTACTAATAAATTTTAAAATTACTAAATAAATACAAAAATTTAAATAATATTTAAATTATTAATTAATTTTGTAATTACTTAATACCTTTACTTAATAACAACTAAATAAACTTGATCACTTATTAATTTTTTAATTACTAAATCTAAATTCAACAAGTATTAATTTTTTAATTACTAAATATTTTTGTAATTAATAAAAATTTTAAATATTTCTAATAAATTAATTTTTTATTTACTAAATATAATTTCAGAAAAACTAAAATTTTTAATTCTTAATTAATTTTGTAATTACTTAACTCCTTAACTTAATGAACAACTAAATAAGCTTAATTACTAATAAATTTTAAAATTACTAAATGAATATTATAATTTAATTAATATTTAAATTATTAATTAATTTTGTAATTACTAATTAACACCTTTACTTAATGAACAACTAAATAAACTTAATCACTTATTAATTTTTTAATTACTAAATCTAAATTCAGCATGTATTAATTTTTTAATTACTAATTATTTTCATGATTACTAAAAATTTAAAATATTTCTAATAACTTATTAACAATTTTCTAAAATAAATAACTTTAAAAAATACCAACAATTAAACTAACTAAATTAATAAATAACATTTAACAATAAACTAACTAAATTACCAATTGACAATTACACTAATAACAATAACAATTAAATTAAAATAATAAAATAATAACAATTAAATTTTTTTAAGAATTAAATTAATAATTTAAACTCTCAAAATTAACAACAATTATATTTTGTTAACAATTAAACTAACAAAATTAACAATTAACAATAAATTAATTAAATAAAAAATTAATAATAAAAATAACAAAAATAACAATAATGATAAAATTAAAAATTAAACTCACAATTAACAAAAAAAATAACAATTAAATTTATTTAATAATTAAACTAACTAAATTAATAATTAACAATAATATTAATTAAATAAACAATTAACAATAACATTAACAACATAATTAACAATTAAACATTTAAACTCTCACAATTAACAAAAATTAATACCAATTAAATTTACTTAACAAATGAACTAACTAAATTAATAAATTACAATAATATTAATTAAATCACCAATTAACAATAACCACAACACATGTAATTAACAATAACAATTAATTAAATTAACAAATAATATTTAAATTAAATCAATTAAATAATTGGAAAAGTTAAAAAATAAAACAAGGGGTTAGATGAGGGAGGACCTTTGACCAACACAAGGAGGAGAGGGAGCTGCGCCGGTGGAAGGACTTCACTCGGACCGATCCGGTCAAAAAACGACCGATGGAGGAAGAGAAGAGAAAGGAAGAAAGAAAGAGGAAAAGATGAAAGAAAAGGGGAGAGATGGAGGGAACAAGGGAAAGGAGGAGAGAGAGAGAGAGAGAGGAGAAGATTGGAAGGAAAATAAGGGAGAGGCGGAAGATTTGATGGAAAATATGGCCGGATCGACGCCGTCGCACGAGGTGAAAAAGAGAAGGGAGAGAATTTTTTTTTTTGAAAATTTTCGACCGGATGGGTTTTTAAAGGTAAAAGTTTAGCGACATACCTAAAACTCGTCTCTAAAACTCGTCGCTAATTGTCGATTACTTTTTTTAAAAAAAAATTTGAAAACATAGTCATTTCCCCTCAACGAATTAAATTTAGCGATGATCTCTAATTTTTGCAACGGAATTCTAATTTCAATTTTAGTGATGGTTTTTTTCAAAAAAATCGGGTAAAATCCGGGTAATTAGCAACGGTCAAAATCCAAAAAAAAAATTTTAAATCCGGGTAATTAACGATGGTTTGGTCAAACTCGTCGCTAAAAATGGTCGTTTTTAGAAAATTTAACTACGGTATTTTAGACCCTCGCTAAAGCGAGCTAAAACCGTCATAACTTTTGTAAATTAGCGACGATTTTTGGACCATCACTAATTTTTCGTTGCAAAAAATGGCTTTTTGTTGTAGTGTTCATCTCAATGTACTCGTGTTGATTTTAATATTTAGCGATTGATTCGTTTGGAAAATCTAAGACATATAAAGATAGAGACATGGACTTGACCAATCTAAAAAACAGGGACTCCAATCAATGCGGGGACTCCACGTTCAAGAGGAAATTGCACGTAAGACATATAAGTGTCTCTTGATGCAAAAGATACTCGTTAGAATGTTCCTTGAGAGAAGGTAAGCTCCCTAGCTTACAACCCGCAACATTAAGGTCAATAACTTTGAGTTTTAAAGACTCTTCTTAATTAATGATTGTTTATGGGGTAACTTAGATAAGCAAGAGGCATTCTCCAAAATCAAAGGATGAGAAACTAAACAAATTATTATCAATCATAGCTAAAGCCTAAAGTAACGAATGGTTTAACCTTCGAATTTGACCAATCTCAAAAACATCAATCAAAATCAAAAAGGTTGATCCAACATAGTCACCTTAGTTTTCAATGTAGTATTTAAATCCGCAGTTCTAAATGCTTTGCAAAACCAACCAAGTAGACCTATAGCCTTTAACACAAGAAAGGTAACATGACCAAAAAGAAAGTCGAATAGGTTTCATCATCTCCTTCCACTAAAAGACCTTATAATAAGACTCAATAATTAGTCTTCTATTTCATAAGTAGCTTTGAGCATTCAAAGGGTTATAATTTTCCTATGGTACTCAATTTTCTCGAGATCAAAATAAGTGTATAGTAGCATACAAGACCTTCTCCAACTCACAAACATGCTGTAAAAATTCTTTTACTACTTTATACTAATCATACACTAATTCCTTTCATTTTCAACATCATCTTAAGAGAAAAATCATTTCTAATTACAAATTCTTGATCGAAATAACTATTCTAATTTATAAACTTCAAACTTATTACACTTAAATTTATCATAATTGAATCCATATTTAACAAAAATTTACAATATATGTAAGAGAGAACATCACAAAACAAGCATAACATAGGTTGCTTTAACAACATTATGTAATTAGATTTCAATACATGAAGAAATCAAGTATAATCAGCATACATATAAACTAAAAGCAAGTTAATACTCTAATTTGTATCATCCACCAAATCCTAATCAGGATCATCTATTTCAGAACCTCTCTACTACAACATTTGTTTGTTAAGCTTCTAAAATATATGGAGGCACGTGTAGAGTTTCGGTAAGTGCATCTTCTCTAGCCCATCTAATGGGGTCAATCTAATGGGGTCATCATCACATATATCATCCGCATCATTGTTAAAATCATTATGCTTTTCCCAAAAAACATCTTGAATATTCGGACAATTGGATTGTTAAAGGTTAAATAAATCTCTAAGAACCTTTTTCATAACATAATGAAGGCCTTCCAAATAGGATATTCAACATAAAAAACTTGATGCACTTGAGAAGCCATATCAAAAGGACCATTTGAGTAATGTAACTTTTTAAAGTTTACACAAGTAAGCTCATATTTATCTCTCTTAACTTGAAACCAAACACACCTAAATAATACAACGCTAAAATGGCCCTAATAATTAATTTCAACTATTTCACCAATTGAGCCATAGTATGTGACATCTCGTATAATAGGATTTTGGTCCTTAGCACTTGCAAAACTAGGAGTTAATGTTTGCAAAGTGACTCCACTATTTTGTGTTTTGCATCATGCATCACATCTTGCATCCATTTATAAAATACATAGCTTATCTCTTTGCCACAAGATTTAGTCCTTTAGACAACCACAATTTATGGTTTGGCACTTACTCATTCAATACTTTTTCTTCAAACCAAAATATAAAATCTTGGCTATGGTTTTGTGCTCTTGCCTATGTACATGATCTCGCTTTAATTGTTAATGAAATTTTGATGCCCTCTCGCATTGAAAAGATCACCATACATATCATCAAACATGTGCAACCTAATGAACAAGAAAAAGAAACTAGATTATACATTAATGAAATTGTCTCACTCGATATAATTCTCAACACGTTTGTCTCCATAATTGAACAAGGCATAAAGATGTGGTTGTGCCAAAGATTGATAGCCTAAAGTGAATGCTTTGCCTTTTCTCTTCCTCTTTCCCCTATAGAGTGGCCTATCTTAGGAAAAATAGGTGATGATTCTTCACTAATTGTGATCGTATATATTATGCATATATCTTGAGCATAAAATTAAACATTCCTCAACCAAATATGCTTCTGCTATGGATCCTTCGAACGACTTCGATTGCGAACGAATGAATTTAACTTACGAAGTCCTATTCAATCAAAAACATCCAATGATAATGCACCAGGCCACCAAGTTTAATTTCATATACTAAATGGATAGGCAAATGCACCATTATATAAAAAAAGATAAGAAGAGGAAAATTAATTTCAAGTCGAAAAAGTGTCTCAACAATTTCTTATTGTAACTACTAAAGCTTTGTAGCTTTACTACTTTGCTACATTCTTTGGCAATGTCTTTCTTACAAGAACTTGAAGTAAATAATGCATGATAAAATGAGCGTTATGGCTCTCATTCCTTGAAATCTTTTTCTCCCTTACTTGCACACATCATGTAATATTTGATATACACCCTTATGGTAATTTTGCTTCCTTCAATACTCGTACGTAATAGTGTTTTCTCTTTGGGGGTCATAGAAAAACAAGCTTTAGCTAGCCCAATCTTCCCATCCTTATTTGATCGAAAAGGTTAAAACTCCTTCCTTATACCCATCTCTCGTAGATCAAACCACGTATTTAAATGATCTTTTTTCTCTCTCAAAATATAACAATATCTCCAACACATTATCACATTTATTTTTCTTTATATGCATTACATCTAAATTGTGGTGCAATGTACTATCTTCCTAATATGATAATTCAAAAAAGATAGACTTTTTCCTCCATAGATCATCACTCTTTGTCATCTTCTTCTTTTGTGTTTTCCCAAACACATTGCTAAAGTTAGATAACTTATCTAAAATTTCAAACCTTGATAAAGAAGTCGGTTCCCCTCTCAACTCCACATCTCTATTAAAAGATTTTTTTTTTTATCAAATCACCATGAATGATGCTCATCTAAAAATCTTTGATGACCCATACTCGTATTTCATAATTTCATTTAGGGTATGCCAACTTCCTTTTAGTGCTCCATCCGGATAGCATTGCATAGGCTAGAAAATTAGTAATTATCCATAACAAGGTGGTATGCATACAAAAAGTTTGGTTTGTTAAAGTGTCATAAGTATCAACACCAACCTCTCATAAAGTCTTTAGTTCTCGAATTAGTGATTGCATGAATATGTCAATGTCTTTTTAGGGGATTTAGGGCTCGGAATTATCATAGACAATAAATAGTATTCAAGCTTTCTATAAATCCATGACGATAAGTTATAATTGATTAACACCATTGGCTAGGTGCTCTAAGAAATGCTCATATTTTAGAATGGATTGAATCCATCACTAGCAAGACCCATTCTTACATTTCAAGAATCTTATGCAAACATAGGGTGAAGATGATCAAAAACCTTCCAAGTTTTCCCATCAACGAGGATGTTTTAGATTTTCATCAATTGAATGATCCGTGACATGCCATCTCATTACCATAGTTGTTTCTTCACACATGAACAACCTTTGAAGATAAGGTGTCAAAGGGAAGTATCTTAACACGATCGGGATTCGGTAAGTACTAGTTGATTTGCTATTGATATCTCTTTGAAAATTTTCATCCAATATATACCTAGATGCACCATAAATATGACAAAAAGTAGTATTTTCATGCTTTTTCCAAAATAACATGCATTCATTTAGGCATGCATGAATTTTTTGATAATCAAGACCTAAATCTCTAACTATTTTTCTTTCTTTGTTGAAAGATTCTAGAAGTTTTACATTAGGAAAAGCCTTCTTCAATATCTCCAAAAGATCACCAAATGCAATATTACTAAGTCCATGGAGGCACTTAAAAAGATATAACCAAATGGTGAAAGAAAATCTTGAGAAATTCTTACACTCTAGATACAACTATTGTTTTCCTTCCTCCACCAACTTAAAAAATTTCTCAGCCTCTTTAGTTGGGCCTTCTAGAACTCCTTGGGCGTTGGCAACTCCTTCAATAACATTTCTATAAACATCATATAACATGCCATCCATGTCATCAATATTTTTTAGTCCCACATCATCGAAGGAAGAATCTTCATTATGCATTCTTAATGATAATCCCTCTCCATGGAAAGCCCATTCGTTATACCCTTCAAGAAAGTCATTTGTAATCAAATGATCATGCATAATCATTCTAAACTTCCAATAGTGATTGCAGCATCATTTGCAAAGGCAAAGAATCTCTTCCTCTTAAGCTACTCTTTGAAATGCCTTATCCAAAAAATCATCAACTCCATTCATATATGCTTCACTAATTCTTGGAAGAGTCATCCAACTCTTATCCATAACTTGAAGTTTTTAACATAATGAATTATTATTACAAATTATAATCTACGTAACGCACAAAAAGGACAAGTAATAAGAAACCTTTCAAATGCTAATCAAGCATTTCCTTAACAAAATTCGACCACAAAAAAGGATAGTAATAAAAAACCTTATAAATCTCTAGTGGAAGGGAGTCAAAACCTTTAATGTTGCGGCTTGTATCAATATATGTTTTTTTTTAGTCCAACATCCAATGAAAGGATGCATGACATCTTATCCTAAGTGATAATATCTAGTTTAGCACATCACAAAAAGGCACAACAAGTTAGTCAAGGTTTTGATTTGATAATGAGAAGCATAGATTTAGGTATCCCACTTTCATTTAAAAAAAACACCTCTAGCCTAGGTTTCTCCTACAAAACATATCTGGTCGGCAATATTATCTCTCATCCAATCTAACCTACTACTCTAGAAATCACGTAATTAGGATTGGATCCAATAATTGTTTTACATGCCCCACTTATTGTGTAATTCGTGTGAATGGCAAAAGGAAGCAAAAAGAGGAGCCACACTTATTGACCTATTTTTGATAATCCGAATGATACCGTTTAGTATAAAACAAACACAATAAAGAACAATAAACATGTTTGTTATCAAACAAGAAAAGAAAGTATCCTGCAAGCTTTAAAATTCGTAGACCCATGTGACTTTGAACTTTTCCGTTGGCAATAAGAAGACAGGGTGTCCGAATTATGAAAGAAGATATAACACATTCAAACAATAAATGAGGAGGCATGAGGTAAAGCTTATTTTTAATGCTGCTAGGCATCTCGATTGCATAAAAAACTAGGTAAATTTTAATTTCAAGTGTAGTACTCACTGTCTAATAGTGTTTAAAGGAATATAGTAACATCGAAATTACAAAGATGACTTAAAACGAAGGCTAAAAGATCAACTCCAAACCTATTCTCCTCATGGAACAAATCTCATATGTTGCTATTCCTACTACCATCATTACCTATATTGTTTGGGATGAGGAAAAAATAAATTGGTTATCCGCTAGAAAGATTACCATTCTGTTGCCTCCAAGCATATATATGCCAACTTAAGATGTGCATACATTGGTACCTTTTCCTTGTGGTCACCAAAGATACATTGCTTCAAGTCCGAGACCATCATCGGTAGACCCTTATGAAGGGATATCTTAGGTTCCCAATCGAGGAGATCTTTAGCCTTTTGTAGATTAAAGAGGTGGAAATTTATCCCAAATAGGTCGGTGTATGGGGCCTCATTTGTGGTTGTTATTAGTTGAAGATTTATTATTATTAGAATGATTTCAACAAACAAGGGCTTTTTCAAGAAAATAGAAGAACCACCATCAAAATGATATGCCACCTTGAGACTCATTTTAAGGTTCGTAAAATTCATTTTCTTTGGATTGCCCAACCGGGATTGGAGTAGAACATCCGAGAACCCATCCAAGATACTTATTTTATTTCCTATATTAACCCACCTAAGAAACTTATTTCATTTTCTAAAAACCTTAGCATTTTTGGACATGTTTGGAATAAAAGATGCACAATGGAACATGTTGGAAAGGAGAATATTCAAGTATTAACTATTTAAATGTAAGATGTAAAACTCACTAAAATACGATAATACTACACCTTTTTTTCTTCTCATATTAACTCACAAAGCGTTAGAGATTTTTTTATCCCTTTAAGCGAAAAAGAAAAAATTAAACCCTAGCCGTCTTCCATCATGTCTAACGTTGAGTTCAAGTCTACAACAAGAAACCAGACAAATTAATAGACTCAATAATTCCCATGTTCCCACTTCAAATTCCCATTCCATCTAGATTACTACCATAAGTCCGAATGGAGGGAATTTTCTATGCCGATCCCAATCAGTGCACTTGTATATCCTTGGCGAGAGGAAAATTTGGCTACCCGAAATGATAAAATAATAAACTTGCTCTTAAGGATCCAACCTATCCCACTTAGGATGCTAAAAATTTGATGACGATGACCTAGTTGGTGATCTTTATGGAGGATATTAGCTCCAACTATGTGTTATCACACCAAAGAGCTTTGGGACAACACTAATCAAATGTCCTCAATTTGGGAAACTAGCCTCAAGGATATGAATTGACATTGAAACTTGAAGAAATCGCCAAGGATAATGTTACCAAATACTTTAATTTTCTAAAACATCTCGTGGAAAATTTAGATTTATTCAAGTGATTATGAGTGGAAATTCTCAAAGGATGGCAACCACTATAAGACAAATGTGGAAGATAACTATATATTTAAATTCCTTATTAGACTTAACGTTGAGCTTGATAAGTTAGAGGTAGGATAATTGGCAAAAAACCCCTTCTATATACCGAATAAGTTTTTTCTAAAGTTCGTCACGAGGAGACTTGCCGCCTCGTCATGCTCGATAAGAAAAATTTGTTAAAAATTTTACAATTATTGCTACCGCAATCATAGAAAGCTTGATCGAAGCCTCATGTGTTGTGTGATTATAGCGACAAGCCACGACACACCCGTGAGACGTACTTAAAGATCCATGGTAAACCAATAAATTAGAAGGGAAAACATGAAGGCAGCATTCATTTGCTCTCTTGCCACACATGAAGCGAAGCTATTCCATTTAAAAAGAGCAAACATATTATATTCAAAACTCGCTAAAATCTAATTCTAGATATTTAAACCTTCTTGCTATCCGACATTTAAGAGACTTCTCCAAAATAATGAATTATTTTACTTATTTTATATTTTATTAGAGATGTGAGGTAACCAACGTTTTGGAGTCGTCACCTAATATTAAAAAAACTAAAAACATAAAAATGGAATTGAATTAAGAGATTTTAGAATAAGAAGTTGGTTATTCTTTTGAAAATATATCAATCACCCAAATATATCATTTTTGAAAAAAGGCACCATGTTTGGTTTAATCCAAGTTTATCTCCTAAAAATTTCTATTTTTGCCCAATTAATTCTTGAGTTATTTTTCAAGTTTATTATCTAAGCCAAATTATTATTATTTTTAGTTTTACTTGTGGGATTATATTGAATCGATTGTTGGGCCTCGTTATTGAAAGTATCGTCAATTCAACATCGTATTCGGCTTTAAGTCTCGACATAACCAAGTATGTTAGAGAACGATCTAATTACTAAGGTCTTTAATTCGATTCAATTAGCAACATCGATCCTTATCGGATATGAGACTTGTTAAATTAACTTAGCATTTTCTCTATTTTTCTTTTGTTCTTTTTTTTTCCCATTTTTATTGTCTTTAACTTTTTTTTTTGACATTTTTTAGAGTTATGGAGTTGATGGAGGATTATCATCAATCCTTAAAATTCGGGGGACTCAACGATTTGTCATCATAGTAATGACCTAATTAAACTAGCGAATATTAAATAATGTTTAATACTAAATAAATTTGAAATTAATTCAAAAAATAAAAATATTTAATAATAACTTATATGCAAGCATACAATCATTCACTAAAAATTTTAGATTTAAATAACATTAAACAAATAAAGTAAACTAAAATTTAAATAATTTAAGATAATGAATAACTAGGCATGAAATTGAATAGATTCAAAATAAATGGGCAAATGAACATAAAAATTTCTAAAAATAAAACCTAAACTTAGAATATACACATGAAATTTGCATAAGAAATTTCAGATTTAATTGAGCAAAAAAAAAAAAATTATTAGGCCTTTGGGAAATGGCTTTCGAGCTACTGGACATGTCCAAGCCTAACAAGGCTAAACTAGCCTAGTAAGCCTAGCCTTCGTTTCTTTTTCCTCACCGAGCCGTGCTAGGCCTAACTTCTTTTTCACCTCCTTTTCTCTCTCGGGCTCGTTAAGCCCAATCTTTTTCCTTTTTTCTTTTTTTCCCCTAGCTCGAAGGCCTCTTTTTCCTTTTTCCCTTACTTTTCTTTCCTTTCTTTTCCCCGGACTCACACTTCCTTCCTTTTTTTTTTTATATTTTTGTCCTTCTCCTTTACCCGGACACAATATCGGTATCACTAAGCCTCTCATGAACTCGCATCATCATCATCCTAAACGACCAAACCTCACAGACTTTCCTCTCATATTCCCTTGATAGTGAATCAACAAACAAAAAAGGAGAAGGGATTAATTCAATCACAATGACAATAACAAAGACAAAGTCACCGTCATTTTGAACAATTAGGAAAGTAAAATCAAAACTAAACTGAACAATCTAAAATCGAATGGATGAAGAACATAACCGATGAACTTAGATGAGAATGTGGGATTGAAAAAAATGGTTGTGGTTGCTGTATTTTCTCTATTTGTAGGAGCCCAACGGTGGTAATGGCTAGATTTTATTGCTTGTTTAAGACCCAAAAATGACTTAAAAATGTTCCCAAGATTGGGACCAAATGATTGTGGACTAAAAGGGTTCTATAATCTAGAAGAGTGCTAATTTTTCTTGCCTAAAAATCAAGTTGTTCTTCCTCTCTAAGAACTTAGAAAATCAAAGCCAAAAATCCTTCATTCCTTCCCCCACTTCGACCCTCTAATCAATTCAAATAACCAATTTATGCTCCTTATTTGTTTTCTTTTCTATTTTAAAAGTTTTCTTTTTTATATAGTATGTCTTACGGCCAAAGCAAAGGGAAGGACAATGAGTTGGCATGAGAGAGAGGGTGTACCTAGTGTGAGCTGGATAACAAAATTCGAAATCAAAATCTATTTCTTCATATTTTGTTTTTGGAGGAGGAAATGCATAGTACACAACTCGTGTTTTTGTGTTTCTTTAATCGGATGACAAGTCGCCTATAAGATAAAGGCATTAAAATCCATCCCGTCGTTCATGTCACTCCTTCACTCTTGTCCCTTCGTGTTTCAATCTTTCATAATTACACTCCCGATTTTCAATTCAATATTTCACCTCTATTGGCTTTCAATTTCAGTCCCTATTTGATTCAATTACATCCTTATTTCATTTAATTTTGTTCCTAATTGTTTTTCAATTGCAATCATGATTGTTTTGAATTTCGAGTCCTTATTTCATTCAATTATACCCCTAATTAATTATGCCATGAAATTTTGGTATTTTTTTTTATCATTTCTTATTTTTTGTTCTTTTTCTTTTCCTTTTTCTTTTTCTTGCAAAATGAGAGGAAATTGATTATATATATTTTTGATAAAATGAAGAATGATTTGTAAAAATCTTAAAATTAAAAATGAAGCTAACAAAGGTAAAAATAAAACAAGATAAAATAAAATAAAATAAAATAAAAACAATAAATGAATAAGAAAAAATAAATATAACCTAAAATTTGGGTTATGACATTCCTAATGCTTTACTTGCACAAACATGTAGTGATTTAAATGCTTTAGTTTGTCATTTATTTTCAAATTATGCTCCTTAGATTATATATTCAAGAGCTTTTGATCACATGACAAGTTTTTCTCATTTGTTTCACAATTATATACCTTGTTGTGGTCATGAAAAAATTTGTATAGCGAGATAGTTCATTTCCCCAATCGCTAGTAGAGGTTTTAATAAAGGCTAATTGGTTCAATAGTACTATGTACTATGCATTAATCGTGATTGGTACTTTGAACTAAAATTTTTTAATTTGAGTATCATAACTATTTTTTAGTTTGTAATCAAATCTTTCGATTCTATTGACCAAATCTCGAGTATGTTTTTCACACGTGATGTTGACATGACCTAATAATTAAATGGCACGTGGACAATTCGTCGATGATATTTGTTTTTCCAACTAACATGACTTTGTAAAATTACAAAATACCCCCTCTTTAAATTAAAACGAAAGATAAAATTTTTGGTTTTATTAGTTACTTTTTATCCTTTTTTTCCCTTCTTTATTTTGTTTTCTTCCTTTCCTTTTTAAAATGAAATTTCATATCTTGTTTTATTTCAATAGATTTTTTCAAAAATTCCTTTCCTTAACTTAATCAATCTTGCTCTATTTCTCCTTTTAGTTTCCTTATATAAATGCAAAACTCCTCCACCTATAATTCTAAAACAAAATAAATTTTTTTTTCTAACTAGACTAGATACTAAAAAAAGTCTTAGACATACCCATTTTAGTTCTCACCAAATTATACATAATCCCTCTTTCAATTTCCAATCTTGACCACTCTACAAACCTTAATTCACGCTCTCTCTTTCCCCTTCATTTCTTTTTACTGCAGACATAATTCTCCATAATACATGATGATTTGAAAATCTAAAGCATCTCCACATTAATTCACACCAAATTATCTAAAACCCTCTTTAAATTTTTTTATCTTGACTAGACTTACCACCACTATTACTACTCACTTTCTCACTCCAACTTCTATTAAAACTACTACAACTTCTCATATTTTCCAACAACCGAGTTCCTTTTTCAATAAATTCCTCTTGAAGCGAAACAGGCTTGAAAGAAGAGTAGTTATAAGGAGTATTTGCATAATGGTATCCTGTTTTAAAATTTTGTTAGTATAGTGAAAACTAGATAAGTGATTCGCCTACATGAACGTAATTGACCATGAAGTATCTTAATTAAGAAACCGTTACTTTGGTGGGTTTGCATCTAACTACAACAACGGCTATGGTGGTGGTGGAATATTCCCGGGAAAGAAGGAAAATTAAGCTAAAGAGAGTAAAAAAATAAAATAAGGGTTCATTGGGAAATATAAAGAGGTTGAAGAGATGGTGGATACGGACTCAAAAAAGCTTTAGGTTTTTTGGTCAATTCACCCTTACGACCTATCATGTGTGTTCAAAATTCGATCAACGGGATTAATAGGCTTGATTACAACCAAAAATAGATATGGTACTCCAATTGAAAAAAAAATTAGTTTAGGGTGTCGGTTTATAGTTAATGCATAGTACATCAAACCAATTAGCCTTTGATAAATTTATCTAAAACTTTATCCCTTAGATATGTCCTTCATGTACCTAAACTTGCATGTAATCTCATGCTTGTTAGTAAACCTGTCTCAACATTCTAATTGTCATGTCACCTTCTTTGCCCATTATGTGTTTCGGGATCAAAAATCGAAGAGGATGATTGACGAGTGCTAAGATGATAGAAGATCTCTATTATTTTGAAGATAAACACTCCAAGAATAAAAGAGCTCAAAGTTTAAGTAATATCAATTCTATCTCTATTAAGGATAAAATAACACTTTGACATTATAAGCTAGGACATCCTAATTTTTCCTATCTTAAAAAATTATTTCCTACATTATTTTGAGGAATGGATTATTCTAAGTTTCATTATGAAAAATGCATTTTATCAAAAAATTATAAAACTATTTATCCTTTAAGACCTCATCAATCTTCAAGATCATTTTATTTAGCTTTAGTGTTTTAAAAAATCACAAACTTTATATACTTTTTTAATTATTTTAGTTTTTTTTTTTTTGGATAGAAAGGTCACCAACTAAACCTCTAATAATAATACTACTATAGATCTAACTTTTCAACTAAAAATTCTAGACAAAGTTGACATGACACATGACGAAGCACGATAGCTAGGCTAAATATTCCATGTAAAATCCACATAAGCAATGATATGGAAAATAAATTAGAAAGCTTGAAAGAGATGTCATCCCCTATATACCTATCATGACCCCGAGAGTGGGCTATGATCGATGCGAGAATCGAGGAAACCATGAGGCTCACTTAACCCAAGCAAGCCTCGGATACTCATCTAAAATCCTCAATTTATTATCACCTCATATATGATTTCATTTCACAATAATCTTAACTAAAATTCATCTATTATATTTCAATCACAAATCATAATGTAATGCAATCCTTGCATTTTTAAATCAATATCCATAATTCATTCCTTATACAATACCCATAGCTATAACTACGGAGCTTTTAAAAATATAATAAATCAAAACATACATAGGTTCTAAGGAATTACCATTAAAGCAAGTTGCACAATCAATATGTTGACTTCAAACAAGTACCCAAATGAAAGCAAAAAGCAATCCCTCAATATCCTGTAAAACCGAAATAATGAGGGGTAAGCAAATATAGGTTTTTATACACTCGTAGGATTATAACATATTATTGGGTGCAAAGAACCAAAGGTCACGCCCTTCGTGACTAGATTTTTGTATGTTGGCCGACACATGGGCTAACACTCTACCTCTCCCGCTAGCCGGAGCTTCATATCGTTGAGCTCAAAGGCTATACCATTGGAGCTAGGTTCCCTAAGGTCTCGAAAATATTTTTAAAAACCAAATATATTTATTTATATATTTTTCAAACTAGTATTTTAAATACTATGCATGCATTTTTAGAAATTATATAGATACTCAAAATAACTATTATAACACATCCATATTCGAATTTGAAAACATATATGAAATCCAATGGCACATTTGTTCAAACATAAATTCAAACCTCTTTTCAATTCATATCAAATCATTTTAACACAAAATCATTTTAAAATTTATGAAGTCTTCCCCCATCTAAGTTCTAATACAATGCTTTTAAACCTTTCTTAAATCAATGATGCATGATAGAAATAATTCAAGGAATTTTAAACATAATATTCTATATAATATCCATTCACGAGTATAACAAAGAGTCGAATGAAAGTCCGGATGGTCGAGATGGAGTTACCCGCTCTAATGAATCTAGCATCATAAGATGATGGAACGTCCATTAATACCATATATCAAAGAATAATTCAAAAATAATAAAATTATTCTAGAATCGAGAATACAAGTTATCAATAGAAATGAAATTGATCGGAAGGATTCGAACTAATAACCTTAACTAGACTCGTGATCTCTCCAATAATTCTAAGTATTTGCTTAACTAAATCACATCATTAATTCTTAATTCAACTACCAATTATAAATTTCTAACTCAAAAATTTAATCACTCAATCCTTAAACAATCAACTTTTAATTAAATAATCAATTCTATCATAATTCATCCAAGACTTATTCCACTAACCTTTAATTGCATTATATATCTTAATTCCTCATTTTTCTCAAATTCTTTTCAATTAAGACCTAAATTTTGGATTTCTCACTATTCATTATCCTTAACCTTACAATTTCTTAAATTCACTTAATTTTACTTCAAATTAACTTCTTAAACTACTTATCCAAGATAATTAAACATCATTCAAATACCTAGAATCACTTAATCAAACTTTTTCTCAAATGTGTCTCAAAACCATAACCTTAATCTAATCAATTCCCGATTCAAATAACACCCAATGCAATTTCATTCCAATATCATCATTAACCACATATAAAATTCATAACTCAAAAATCAATTGATCAAAAATCTTACCTTTGACACTATGCTCTTCAACTCTCAAATCAATCCTAGCTCTCCAAGCTTTCCAAGCTCCAAACTAGCTAAGCTCCACTTAAATCTACTTTTTTAAGGCTTTCCTAAATAAATTTAGCAAGGAATTAGCTTAGGAATTGAAGTGAGATTTAGGAGGAATTTTAGGAGAAAAATAAATGAGAGAGGAAAAGGAGAAGAAGAGAGAAAATTTTAAAGAAAATGGGATAACTACTACCCATTTTTATATATTTTTTTCAGAGTTATCCTTAAAAAATTCATTCTCGAATTTAATTCTACCTATAACTTAGTATGTAAAAAAATAAGGATACTTCCTCTTCATTTCCTCTTTGCCTCCCAAGTGGCTTCTTCTATCAAATGGTTTCTCTAAATAACCTTAACGGATACAATCTCCTACTTTGATAATTTCTTAACTTGATGGTCTATTACTACGACCGATTGGTCCTCATATGACAAGTCAGTATTTAACTCCACCAATTATGATTTAAAGACATGATATGGGTTGGGTACATATTTTCTTAGCATGAAAACATGGAACACTCGGATGCACACTTGTAAATTATGGTAGCAACGATAACTCATAAGCCACTAGTCTAATTTGACCGAGTGATTTCAAATGGTCCATCATACCTCGAGCTCAACTTTCCTTTCTTTCCAAATCGCATTACTCTTTTCATTGAAGAAACTTAGAGAAACACAAGATTACCGTTCCGAAACTCCATATGTCTCCTCTTAAGATTTGCATAACTCTTTTGCTTACTATGTGCAGCTTTAAGGTGTTCTTGGATTAATTTCACCTTCTTGGTAGTGAGTTGAATCAACTCTAGCCCTAAGGGTTATTTCTCTCTAGTTTTCACCAAACATATTAGTGATCTATAGTTTTGACCATACAATGCTTCATACGATGCCATCCCAATACTAGAGTGATAACTATTATTGTATGAGAACTCAATCAATGGCAAGTAATGATCCCAACTATTGTCCGGATCCATCATATAAGTTATAATTATATCCTCTAAGGTATGAACCATCCTTTCGATTAACCACTTATGTTGAGGATGAAACATCGTAACGAAGTCTAATATCATATCAATAACCTCTTGTAATTTCCTTCAAAATCAATAGGTAAATTGAGTACCTCGATCTAAAATAATAGAGACCAAATATCATATAGAGACACTATCCGATCAATGTATAGCTACGCATAGTGAGCATATTCATAAGTAGTTTTCACGGGTAAGAAATAAGTAGACTTAGCCAATCTATACATAATAACCTGCATTGAATCATACCCTCCTTGGGTTCAAGGCAAACCCATTGCAAAGTTCAATATCACTCTTTCCCACTTCCACTCGGTTAGTGGCAACTCTTGCAACATTTTTATTGGCCTTGGTGCTTATATTTCCCTTATTGTTAAGTCAAACACTATGAAACAAACTCCATGATATCCTTCTTCATTCTAGTCCACCAATAATGCTCACAAAGATCCTTATACATCTTGACATAGCCCGGATGTATAGAATAGGTCATACTATGAGCCTATATCAAAGTCTATTCTTTTAACTCTAGATTTTTTTAGGGTAAAAAACCTTCGATGAAATCATAAAATACCTCTATTATCAACTTTAAAACTCAAACATTTTCTTTCTAGCATCTTAGTGAGAGCTTTTATATTTCTTCATCATGTACTTGAGCCTCTCGGATCTAATCCACCAAAACTAGCCTAACTTTAATATGGGCCAAAAGATTACCCGATTTACTAGCTCTAAACACCATTCCAAAATCTTATAATCTATTCACTTCGATGCCAATAACCACTTCTCTTTTGATAAATAAGCCAAACTTCCGGTCGACTTCCTACTCAAAGCATCGGTTACCACATTAGCCTTACTCGAATGGTACAAGATAGTCTAGTCATAATCTTTGATTAGTTCCATCCATTTCCTCTACCTCAAATTTAAATATTTTTGATTAAATATATACTTCAAACTCTTATGATCTATGTGTTAGTGTTGATGCCCAAGATCCAACCATGTTTGAATGGGCTTATGTGAATATGTTATTGCATAATAAAGAAGTCATTCTATTAATTCTTATGTTTACATGTTGATAAATTCAGTAGAATTAGATAGAAATCCTTATTATATGCATTTGTAATAGTGATTGATCGAAACATGTGAGATAAACACTAATGCACATAAATGATATCATTAAATATCCCAAATTGTAGCATCGTCAAGAATGGATATTGACAATATGCAGATAGACTTATGAGTGTTATGCTCATACCGTATGATAGCAACAGAAGATCTCACACCTATTAGCATGGTGATGCCAAAGCAAACACATAGGTGATTTATGTTAGAGAACATAGCACTAGATTTGACTCACCATGAGAACACATTTGGTTTTAATCTATGAGAATCCCATTCCCATACGAGATGGTACAAATGGTCCTTAGACTTGAACTCATCATGATTATCTCATTGGAAGCCTTATGCACTTTGACACTCGTTTCGATGGACCCATTAATGGGTTGCACATGGGTGATTCAGTGGGTGCATTAGGAATCCAATGGAGATAGGTGTATGACTAAGATAGGACATGTCATTCCTTGTATGCTAAAGGAGTTATCATATTGCACTTTGATAAATGTCCGTTTAAGAAATTTATGGCCACGGTAGGAGTACACCAATAGAGCATAGTTGGTTTACTTTAGGAGATAAGGCATTTGAGAATCGAAGAAAACTTATGTGATTATAATCAAACAAGACTAATAACTAAGTTTGAGATCACACAGTGATAAGTTCACATGAAAACTAAATTGTATGGTAACCATGCTCATGAAAGATAATAATGAATTAACTAATCCTCCTAGAGAATTGGGTAGTCATGATGCTTTGCTAGAGGCCAATCTTGATTTATGTATCAAGAGATGAAGGAGGAGTATTTTATTCTTGATACATTGTCAACATATCTAAGAGTCTATTGAGTCACACACATAAGTTCAAGTATTCACATTACAAATAGGAAGCAAAGATATTGGAAAAAGTTTCCAATTATGAAAGTTTCCTATTTGGAAAGACTTCCAAAGTGAAAAGTTTCCTAAAATGAAAAGTTTCTTATATTAGAAATTGGTTTCCTAATTTGGAAGTTAGTTTCAAATGGGAAATAAAGAACCTAAAAGGAAATAAGTTTCCTAATTTAGGTTAAAGGGTATTTTGAGAAATTATTTCCTAATGTGGACCTCGCCAAAATAATCTAAGAATATTTATTTGGATTGTCCAAATAAATTAATTAGGCTAAAATAGTTTTGGCCTATTATATTTAATTAAAAGCCTTAAGATAATTTTGATGGGAGGATAAACATCAACCTAATTTGATAATTATGAATGTTTTAAAGATAAACATTAACCTTATTAGATAAGGTTAAATGTTTTAAAAATAATAATCAAGTAGTCCACATATAAAATAAGTCCTCATCCTTGGAGGATAAGGAAGCAACAACCTAGAGTCCTTTATGGACTCAAAGTCGTCACTCTCTTTGTCCTTGAAGGATAAGGAAACTCTCCGGAAGAGAGATACAATAAGGAAAGGTAAGATGACCTAAAAAGAGTATTTTTGACCAACTAAAACCATAAGATAAAATTTTGCCAATAAAAGAAAAAAAAGGGGAAAAATTTAGCAAGCCCCTAAAATCATCTAGGGCACACAACCAAGAGAGAAAAAAAAGAGAAAATAGTTTTTTTCTAAAACCCTAGCAAGAAATACTCTTACCTTCTCCTTTAAGGTTGTCATAAAGTTGCTCGGGATTATTTCTAGAGGAAATACTTAATCGAAATGGTGGAGCTAGCACCCCATCAATTTTGAGTGCTTCTTTGTGGATATTGAGGCTGCATAGATCATTAATAAAGGTTAGACACTTGGATGGCTAATAAAAAAAGAATTTAGATCTCGCGCTATAAGAGGTAATCCTTTACTTTTAACTTATTATTCATATATGTATGATTAGTAGATTCAACGACATCATCTTAAGCCCTTAGATGGAGGAAAATTTTTATTTATTCCGCACCTCTATAGTATGCATGATCCTTCACTCTGCGGACCTCACAAGTCTCCCCATACGGATAATGTCTCCAAATCTTTAAGGTAAAAACCACCACTATCAATTCTAAGCCATGTGTAAGGTAGTTCTATTCATGTTTCTTCAATTGTCTCGAAGCATAAACTACTACCTACCATGCCGCATCAACACATAACCTAACCCTACTCTCGAGGAATCACAAAATGCCGAAACCCACCACTACTCAATGGTAAGGTAAGGACTGGTGTTGTGGTCAAACACACCTTCAACTTCTAGAAGCTATCCTCACACTCATCCGATCACTAGAACCTCATATTCTTTTAGGTTAACTTAGTTAGAGGTGCTATAATCTTTAAAAAGTCTTTCATAAACTTTCGATAATACCCAACCAAACCAAAAAGCTTCGAATCTTTATCATTGAAGTAGGTGTCGACCAATGACTTACTACTTCTACTTTCTTTAGATTGACCATAATCCTTTCTTATGAAACAATGTGTCTTAGGAATGCTACATTCTCTAACCATAATTCACACTTTGAAAACTTGGCATACAATCTTCAATCCCTTAATGTATGAAGCACTCACCTTATATGATTCTCATGCTCTCTCTCATTTTAGAAGACACTAAAATATCATCGATAAATACGATTATAAACTTATAAAGAAAGTATCGAAAAACCTTATTGATTTTTGTGTTTATTATTTATATATTATTTTAATAGTTTTTATATTAAATTCTATAAAATAATTCTAGGTTTTTAGTAAGTTTTTATGTAATTTGTTTATTATTTTTAGGTTATCAATATTGTTATTTTTAGTATATTTTTAATATATTGTGAGTGTTTGTTTGAATTAGGTTTAAAGGTAAAAACAAAAAAGAAACAAATTAAACGATTGAGAATGTCACGGCCATGACTTTTTGGGTCATGGCCGTGACTCGACAAAAGCGGAAGAGTCACGGTCGTGACTCCCCAAAGTGAAGAAGGCCTCACGACCGTGATCCAGCAAGAAGGAAGCTCACGGCCGTGAGTTTCAAAAGAAGAAGAAGGCCTCACGGTCGTGATCCGGAAGAAGGAAGCTCACGGTCGTGAGTTTCAAAAGAAGAAAAGGCCCACGCCCGTGAGCTGAAAAAAGGAAGAAAGCCCACGATCGTGAGTTTCAAAAGGAAGAAAAGCCCACGACCGTGAGCAAATTTTCAATGAGCAAATTTTCGGGGATTAACGTTTAAGGATCGACGCATAAAGAGGAAAAGGGAGAGATTGAGGAGGATTGAAAAGATGATATTTCGTAGCTCTCTCGAATTTAAAATCCCATACGGGACCAAAAGAGGGCACGATGAAAAAACAAAGAGTAGAGTTCTAGTAGCTTTTGTTCTTTACGGATAGCCATTGAAGAGAGAGAGGAGATCGAGGGAAAAGGGGTGCCTAAGCTAGAAAGGGATCAACTTCAACTGTAGCAAAAGAGAAACCGCATTTCTTTCTAAACTCGATTTTATTGCTTTCAATTCTTGATTGTGAAGACATGGAATTTATTGTGATTAGTTCGGTGAATGTTTATCCGTCTACTATGAACTAGTTTCTATCTTGAGAATTAATGGATTTGTTATTTGAATATGTTTAATTGAATGGTTAATTTGATTATTCTTGTCTTGCATCTATATTTTAGGATTATTTAAATATAAATGTCCGACCAATAATTATATATATATATATATATATATATGATATTGGGTTGATATTGATCAAATATAACTCAATGTTAGACTAAAGAATCATAGACACTAGGTTATGAATGAGAGATCCAAGTAACTTGGTGAAGAGATTTGCATGAATAATCATTTAAGTTATTTTGATTAAATATAGGATTTAATCGGTGAAGTTATATTCTCAAGAATTCTCTCACTTTGGTCTTTATTTCTAGTTCCGTTACGATTACTCTGTAGTTGTTTTATGTTCTCAATTTAATTCATAATCATCAAACATAAATTGGTTTAGAGTGTTTAGAATTTTATTTCATTGTCATTGTTTGCAATTGGAATTGAATTATTTTATGCCAATTACATCTCCGAGAATACGACCTTGGTTAACTCAATTGTATTGTAATCACCTCGTGCATTTACGAGTGATTTGACTATTAATTTCTAATACACTTTTGGGCACATCAAGTGTTTTGGCGCCGTTGCCGGGGAGGTGTAATGTGCTATATTTTAGTTTAATTTTAATTATTGTGGTGTTTTATTTAATTGTCCGTGTTGTTTTGTTGCTTACAATTACTAAAAAAAAATCAAGATTTGTGTCTTAAGCTTCGTTGCTTAATCTAGTTTTAGTTGCTGATTTTTTTATTTCCTTTTCTTCCTTTGCATGCATGGTAGATGGTCTCAAGGAAACTTATTGGCTCCTTTCATTGATAATATGCAAAGAGCCTAGAGAGACCAAGGATTTGAAGAGGAAGCGAGTGATCTAGAAGAGCAAATTAACGAGGAACTAGTAGAGGACGAACAAGTGGGAAACAAAGTGATGGGGGATCGACAAATAGTGATGAAGGAGTATGCCAAACCAATCATTGGCGCAGCTACTTCGTGCATTCGTTTGGGTGAGGTCGTAAGGAATTATGAGCTCAAGAACATCCACTATAACATGTTGTCGTCATTCTATGAAGTCTCTAACGAGGATCCTTTGAACTTCATAAGGGAATTTTATTCTACACTCGAGACTTTTCCACTCGCAAGGCTTGAATGAGAATCAGCTTCGGATGAGATGTTTTCCTTACATGCCGAAAGATAAAGCTAAAGCATGGCTCATAACTCTTCCACCCAATTCACTTGCTACATGGGAAGAAGTGTATGACAAGTTCATAGGTAAATTCTACTACCATAAGAAGACTTTTGAATTAAGAACTAAGATTGCCACATTTATGCAAATGGAAGGAGAGCCATTCCATGAAACTTAGGAGCGATTCAAGCTTTTTGTAATAACCCAAATTTTTCTTATTTTTATTATTTATTATTTATTTATTTATTTATTTATTTTTATTTATTTATTTATTTTTGTTTTTTTTTAATTTGAAGTTTATTAAGGAAAAAGAAAAAAAGAGAGAAAGAAAATGATGAAAAAAAGAAAAAAATGAATGAAAAAAATTCATTTAGGGGTGCAATTGAAGCAATTGAGTCAGTTGAAAAGTTTAGGCCTTAAATTGCACCTCCGGGGACCTAATTGTTGAGATTACATTGAAATTATTTCACAGTAGGGGCATAATTGTTGAAATTGAAACTCGAGGATCAAACTCGGAAGTTTGGAGCGAACGACAGGACCAAAATGGAGCAAACGACCTGTCGTTCGCTCCAAGGCGCATTCTCTTCGAAAATCTTTGGGAGAATCTGCCCAAATCCTCCATGAATTTTGTGTTTTTGATTGTGTATTAATCGTGGATTTTGTTGCCGAAACCCACACTAACAGGAATCAATGAGAATTTCTTGTTTTGATTTCACAATTAATCCCAAATCAAAGAGGAAGATTTTGACGTAAAATTCGTGGATTTCAATTCAATTTAGGAAATTGTTTTGCTATAAAACGTTTGAACTTCGTAAAGAAAAGGGGATTTTTTTTTTAAGGTGAATAATTCCGGGTAGAGAGGTTTCGAAAATCATAAGCAAAATGCTCAATTTTTTAGTTTGGATCACTACATTTTTTTCTGGGTTCCGGGTTGCAAGTTCATATTTCTAGGTTTGTGTTCTTCAACCCGTAAACGAACTTGAGGCATCTTTAACTTCAATTTAGGGAAAATTTCAGTTCGTTAGGATGAAGGAAAGGAAATCGAGGGCACGATTTTAATAAATTCGTGAGAAATAAGCTTCATTGGTGTCGCGTTTCGGGTTTTTCTTTCGCATTTTCTCGGGTTCGTCTTGGTGTTCTTCTGACATTTCCGAGTGAGCCCCCAAATTCGTTCCCTATTCTTTTGATTTGGTTGTTAGTTTTAAATCTAGATGTCTTTACTTGCTATTTTGAATTGAAGTGCGTGTGTGATCGAGTCTGTTGCTTGAAAGGGAGCTTAATTTTTGGAGAGTTTGAAGAACTAGAGAGAGAACTTGAAGAACGAATTAAGAACAAGAGAGAGAAAGTGTTAGGAGGCTCTTTGATCCATCCGCATTTGATTTTTTTACTCGAGCTTTGTTTCGGGCTTAAGCCCGACGATTAAAAAAAAACAGGAAGAGAAAAACATTTTGGGCCGGACTTGTTTCGATCCAGTCCCGTGTCTCCCACCTAGAAAAAAAAAAAGAAAAAAAGGGGTCAGATTCGAACCCTTTACCCAAAAAAAAAAAAAGAAAAAAAAGAGGGGAAATGAAAAAATAAACATAGAATTAGGAAAAAAAATGTAAGAAGAAAAAGGAAAAAATAAGGATGGGGGTTATAATAATAAAAAAAAAAGTAAAAGTGGTGGGTTAATATTTTAGGTATAGGATTTTTTCTTATTACTTTTATTTTTTTCATTTATTTTTTTTTACCCGTTTATATAGGATAATTTTTTTATTCATTTTTTTAATCTTTTTTAGCCTCGTTTATTTTCATGATTTTTTTTTTGCCTCGTTTATTTTTATTCCTTGTCATTTTTTTATATTAATTTAGAATTGCTATTTCAATTTTTATTGTTTTCTTTTCTTTAAATAATAATTAAAAAATAAAAATAAAAATCTTGACGAAGTCTCCTATCCGATAGGGACCGACGTCATATAAAAATGTCTAAACATTTCGACGAAGCCTCCTATCCGATAGGGGCCGACGTCATCAAAATCACTTTTATTTTAGATGTCCTCCGACACGCCGGTTGTGTCGAGGCTTTTTAGTGGATCCGATGTTTGAATCGACGTGTCACCCAACGAAGGGGACCGACGATCGTTTCAATATGATGCCACGCCCAAAACTAAAAAAATTATCTAGGCTAAAAGATAGGAGATTAAAATTCAGAAAATAGCTTGACATGGATTTTAGGGGATAATTCGTAACTAAACCGTACATGGTACCTTTTTTCGAAAAGGGCGTTTTTAGGTGATTTAATATCTTCCCAAAAGCGTAACCAACTCCTTACGTTAAGAATTTCGAACCAATGCTCGCTTTTAGGTTCCTAGTCCTTTAAACACTAGGTGGCGACTCCAAAACTCGTAAATAATTTTGATTAATCAACACCCAAACTACTATTTAAAGCTTTCTTTTGGGGGTCCCGTCCGACGTCGTGGAGCGACGGAATGGCGACTCCACCGGGGAACTAGAGTTAGGCCATAGGTTTTGTTTTAATTTATCTCCTACGTTTATTTTTGTCATTTTATTTTCTGAATTTTATTTATTTATTCGTGTATATATTTAAATTTTTGTCATTTATTTCTTTTTATTTTTGCCGCACGTTTATTTTGAATTGGGTTGAATGCTTTTTTTTTTTAACCGTTGCACACACCACGAAGGAAACCCCTAAAAGCTTTGGACCCGAGCCGAACCCTAATAGGAATTAGATAGAGGGATTTGGAGGCGAGTATGACGAAAGTCTACCGATGCTCTTCCAAACTCTCGTTTAGACCGAAACTCACCCTATACATTGGAAATGGTGGAATCATCTTCCCCTACCTCCTACGTATAAGGTTAGAGGCCGGATTACCCCACTAGTAATTTAGGCAGCCTAGAGACTTGAAAAATCATTAGGACTAGTTAAACTTTGCCCAACCATAGAAAAGCTAGATCCTATTTGTTAGGGTTGACTCGATTAAGACACGAATTATTATCGAGTAAATGATGATACTAACCCTTGGCTTTACAGAGTTATCCTTCACATTAAATCATGACGAAGAAATCGAAACGAGGTCAAGGATTTTAGGGTCGGATCCGAGTGGGCCCAAAACGAGGAAGGAGATTGTATGCCTTCGAATTTCGTGTCGAAACTACCGTAAAGGGTTAAGTTGGCCGACAGGATGGCCAACACCAGTCCGCTTCTCGCTTGTTGGGAGATGCTCACTTCCAAGGACCAACTTGATTTTCGTAAAACATATGGGGATATAGCTTATCTCGCTCAAGATCAAGGCCCGGATCGCATGCTTTTCAAGCCATGATAGGCCATTGGGATCCATATTATCGTTGCTTCACCTTTGGGAGTGTCGACCCGTCACCTACACTCGAAGAATATGAGGCTCGCTAGCATTTCCCAAGACAGTAGGTCGTCTACTTCTACGAGTCCGCCGTAACATGCTCCATCAAATTTTGCATGGTTGATCGGGACTAACACCACTTTGGCCATGAAGCAACTAACCCAAAGGGGTAAATCTCAAGGTTGGTTTTGGGACGTCCTTCAAGCGGAATTCATGAAGCATTTACAAGATGATGATAATCAAGTCGACTTTGAATCTTGGCACTAGCAATATATGGACTAGTGTTGTTGCCATCGACCGAAAGCATGATTGACGTCGAGGCAAGCCAACGTATTTAAAAGTGTAGTATCTCTTAAGGTTAATCCCACCGCAAAGCAATTCTAGCGTAAACTCTCTCTTCATTAAATTTCGTCGAAGAAAAGGGGTGGGCATTTCGAGGTGTCAGTGTGCGGTTGTTGTTTGTATGGATCGTGAGCCATGTAGTGACCGGGGAAGCCTCGGGTATTTTTCGCACCCCATGGCACTTGCATTCTAAGTTGGAGAATTTTGCTTGTCACGCCATCAACGAGTTGGGTAAGACAATGTGGGCCGAATTATTCTTTAGCTTAGAGAAGTCGAATTTCATTGGAGAGCACGATATGCCTTCTTTTGGAGTTACACAGCCTTTTGTGGTAAATTTCCTTGGGTGCCACTAATCGGAGCTCGTTGTTGCAATCGGCCATCGTCCAAATATGTTTTTGAGGCAATTGGGGTTCGAACAATTCATCCCAAGGACGACCGGTTTAAACGAATATTACGAGGATCCGAGGGTCTCTAAAAAGTTCTTAGAGGAGGCTAGGATTGCTTGGAGAAATAGAGGGATTGTCACTCCCGAAAGAAGAGTGGACGGAAGAATCTCACTTGGATATCCAAAATGGCAAAGCACTAGAGGAAAGTGATATCGTGTGCCACCATTCGAGGGCCCATCTCGATTGATGAATGAGACAATGGAGGATGTTCGCCAAGAAGTGAATGCCCAACATGAGATACTAAATGAAGACCTAAAAGCTCAAGTGGTTGGATTAGCTCAAAAGAAGAGGAAGTTAGAGGAGGCCCCGGATACCAAAGATCATGTGATGAAAGCTTTAGAGGAGGAAAACAAGAAGCTTCGTAAGCAACTCCAACTCGACAAAGGGAGTTATTGAAAAACTTAGAGATGAGAAGGATAGCCTCATGGAATTTAGAGACACGACACGAGCATAGATGGTGGACCAATCGGATGTAATACGTCATTTGGGTACTCGAGTGGAGGAATTAAAAAGAAAAGATAGGGTCAACCAAGAGCGACCGGTCGATCTAGAGAGGAACACGCTATGGCTATGCGAACAATGATAAAAGAAATGGATGTCTTAAGAAAGGAAGTCGCCGAATGGGGAAGTAGGACCATGAAGTATCATTTACAAGCTCGAATGCTAAAGACTATGCTTTGGGAATGCGAAACACTATAGAGCTCTTAGCCGATGGCATTCGCCCGTAAGATGAAGCGATTCAACTATTTTACGAGAAGCTCCGAAGGCTCATAAATGGCATGATTTCCTATGAAGGTTCGGGTCCGTAGCCAAATTTAGAATAGGATTTTCTATGTAATAGTGGCTTTTATCTTATTGTAATAAATCACATTTAGAATGTGATAAAGATTTGGATTGCAATAAAAATATTATTTCTATTTCATTTTTTGGGTCGTTAATAAGATAGTTTCAAGATCCGATCACGAGGAGATGGCTTTAAGGTCCAATCACGATTGAAATTTGAGCAATTAATATCTCCCTAATCGCCCAAGTATCCGTGGGGTGATTTTGCCCTCAGCGAGTACTAGCTTGATCTCGACCCGTCCTCGACAAGATTCCGTCATGATTTAATGTGCAACAAATAAAAGAAAGGTATTCAACCCAATTCAAAAGCATGCATTTGCATCTAGTATTTATGTATATATTCTTTATGTATATTTTTCCAGGAATTAAACATAGGCCGCTCTCGCTCAATCCCCTCCGCGTGTCTACAACACTCGATTTAGGGCTCGTCAAATGGAGAATGAAGAAAGATCACGACAAGAGCCAATTAGCCAGCAAGAGTTTGACACGTTGAAAGAAAGTGTGGCTCGGATGACATCCCCGTTAGAGCAAGCATTAAGAGAGGGAGGTAGCTTGAATCGAGGACAACCCGAAGTACAACATGCCGTTCCGTCGCCTCATCGGCCGGGACCTTCCAATCGAGCAACTGTTCATGCTAAAGGATCACGCCCTGTCGGGACATTTGCTTACCCCACGGACCCAAGAGTCCCGCAAATGCCTCCGACAGCATCCCGCAGAAGAAGAAGCTCGTGGGCCTAGGGTGGTGGAAGGCCCAAGTATGGATAGACTCATGGCATTAGAAGAACGCTTAAGAGCAATGGAGGGGGAGGATGCCTACGATCCAATTAGTGGCCTCCGAAATGTGTTTGGTACCCGATGTAGTGATTCCAAGGAAGTTCAAGGTGCCGCATTTTCCTAAGTACACAGGAATCCAAGTGTCCCATGACCCACTCGAGGGTTTACCGTAGCAAGATGGCGTAAGTGGTCCACGACGAGAAGCCGCTAATCCATTTCTTTCATGAGAGCTTGGGAGGTTCAGCTTTGAGTTGGTACATGAGGTTAGAGGGGTCAAAGATTCGAAGGTGGAAGGATTTAGCGGATGCTTTTCTCAAGCAAGTATAAGTTCAATATGGAGGTAGCACCGAATAGATCGGATCTCCAAGGGATGGAGAAAGGGCCAAGAGAAACGGTCAAGGAATATGCGCAAAGGTGGCGCGAGGTGGTCGCTCGTATTCATCCGCCGTTGCCCGAATCCGAATTGATCTCAATTTTCTCAAACACATTCAAAGCGTCATACTTTGAATATCTTATAGGGAACGCCTCAACCAACTTCACCGATGTAGTGGTCATCGCCGAGAGAGTTGAATTAGCTATCAAAGCCGGAAAGATCTCCGGGGGACGGAGAAGAGAGCAAATGTGGGGGTGAGAAAGAGAGAAGGGGAGGTTCACCAAGTCGTCTCAGGCCTACATGGAGCATTCAAGGCCGTACACCCATCAAAGCCCATATCAAGTACAACCACTACCATACCCCCAAACACCTTACCAAACACATCTCATAGCCGTTACTTTTCCCGCAACACAAACAAGACCCCCCATGCCAAACCAAACCTACCTACCTCATCAACCGAATCCATCGCCCCAATATTACCCAACCGTACCCACCTATCCAAACAATCAATTCCCTCGCTCGGTCGTACCACCTCGAGGTCCTCCCAACTATAACCAAACATCATGAAACCAATCCAACCGCAATAATAACTACAACAGAGAAGACTACGAACCGTTACCACCTCTCCCATTCTCTTTGAAAGAATTGTTCCATCGGTTGGTCAGCATTGGTCGTGGTCCCTATTCCCGCCGAGCCCGTACGACCTCCTTTTCCATCCCGGTATAAAGATAATGAACAATGTGAGTACCATAGTGGTATCACCGGCCATTCCATTGAAGATTGCCCGGCTTTTAAGAGGAAGGTGAGGTTCCTTATCAAGCACAACCGGATAAGTTTTGACGATTCTAACGCACCCAACGTCAACACTAATCCACTTCCAAATCATGCTACCTGGAGGGGGGATGTAAGCATGATAACGGTTGAGGAGAGGAAAGTTGATAGAGAAGAGAGGAAGGTTAGAGTATCGATGGATAGCTTATTTTCGATGCTAACCCAAGCCGGCCATCTTAGAAGGCCGATTGCTAATCGAATGAGAAGGACAAAGGTCGTATTGTAGATACCATCGATGGAAGGACATGATATTGACAGTTGCAAGGAGTTCCACGAAGAGGTGGAGACCATGGTGATCTTGGGAACTTTGCAATTCGAGAAAGATGTGGAAGGACCACTGGTAGGGATGGTCTCACCAATAGAGGAAGAAGTTCGTAGGTATCAACCAACTAGCTAATGGGCCTCCTAGGATGATTCTATCCAGGCCAAAGAATCATCTAGCCCCACATTACAATGCCGTAAGCCATACTTATCCGATATTAAACACATCGTTTAATACCGGTGTTGCTCGGCTTCACTCGAAGTGGTAGATGTTATACCTCGAAGAGTTGAGGAGGGCCGAAAAGGGCAAGGAAGTAATAGACCTCACTAAGGTGGGAGAAGTGAACAAGCCTATCGATGATGAAGAAGCCATCGAGTTCCTCAAGGTGATGAAGAACAACGACTATAGTGTGGTAGAGCGACCGAAGAGGACACCGGCCAAAATCTCTCTATTATCACTAATCTTAAGTTCGAACCTCATCGAAAGGTGTTGCAGAAGGTTTTAAATGAAGCATATGTCCCTCGTGATGTTACTTCGGATAACGTGGAGCATTTAGTGGGAAGGATTCAAGCAACCAACTACTTGTCATTCTCTCGAAGATGAGTTAGGCCCCGAAGGCACAGGACATAATAAGCCATTACATATCACGGTGAAATACAAAGACCACGTGATTGCTAAGGTGCTAATTGATAATGGTTCTGCTTTAAATGTCTTACCTAAGATGGTTTTGGATCGGTTGCTCGTGGATGCATCTCATATGCGTCCTAGTAGCATGATGGCTAGAACATATGATGGGTCTCCAAGACAAGTGATAGGAGACATCGACATTAGCTTGGACATTGGACCCAACCAATTCCAAGTCACTATGCAAGTTATTGACATACAACCCTCATACAAGTATGCTTTTAGGAAGACCATGGATCCACTCGACCGGTGCCGTGGCATCATCGCTACACCAAAGGTTGAAGTACGTGGCGAATGGCAAGTTGGTCACAAGCATCGGCGTAGAAGCATCGCCTCTGTTTAAGAATGTGTCAGCACTCTACATCGAGGCCGAGGGAGTCGAGACGGTGATCTGCACGCTTTTGAAATCGTGAACACCGATTAGGTACCCGAGCATGCCGTATTGAGACAACCAAGAGTACCTAATGCTACAAAAATGGCGGCCAAATACTTGATGAAGTGTGGAATCTCAATGAGTAAAGATCTCAGTGATGGAACATGGGGAGCGATAGGTGGACCTAATTCGGAGCATCATTTTGGGTCGGGGTTCAAGCCCACTAGAAAAGATTATCTAAGAGCCTTGGAGCTGAAAAAGGAAAAGCGATTGGCTAGAATCGAGGGTCGAGAGCCTTATGAAGAGAAGATGTTTATTCCTCATATTCGAGCTACCTTCCCCTACCATGCTTGCGTCATCAATCGAATCAAGAAGTGGTGAACTTGGGGGCAAAAATGGTTGATCTATCCATCAACTACCCGGATGAAGAGCCGGAGACGAAGAGATCATTGGCCCGGAGACGACAAGTGGTCGTTCCCCAAGCAAGGATGCCGCCACAATTGACTACCACCGCCATAGTAGGATATGCCGCCCATCGACTTGCTAATCAAGAAAGGAGCACCGATGCGAGGGCTTAACAATTGGGAAGAGAAAGAGATCTTGCCTACATACACCATTGAGTAATTCACCGTTTTTTGTTTTTATCTTAATCTCTCAGTTATCTAGCTCAAGGTAGTGAGAAGGACTTGTGTGGAGCATTTTATTTCTAGTATTAATATGAGATCATGAAGTTCCTTTCCACTTTGCATCCTTTCCTTTCCATTCCTTTTACTTTCGCATTTTTTTTATTTTCGTGGATATAAAAAATGAATATCCTCTAAAAACCCAAAATAATTGCATCAAATATGTTTGGCCTAAATTTGATGAGAATTTGATTGCCATGGATGAAGAAGAAAGAGATGTGGATGAATTTGCTAAGCTTGTGGAATTATCTGAACGATCCATAAGACCCCATCAAGAGGAATTAGAAATCATCAATGTGGGGACAGAGGAGAACAGAAAAGAGCCGCAAATCGGGACCCCGATTTCATAAAAAGAAAAAGAGAGTTTGACTCGCTTTACTACACGAATACGTAGATGTGTTTACTCGGTCGTATGGAGATATGCCTAGTCTAGATACTAGCATAGTGGTGCACAGGGTTCCAATATTACCCAATCATAAACCGAGTAAAGCGTAAGCTAAGGAGGATGAGGCCGGATGTCCTTACGAAGGTTAAAGAAGAGGTCATCAAACAATTTGAGGTAGGTTTCCTCAAGGTAATCAAGTACCCAACTTGGGTGTCAAACATCGTGGTGGTTAGCAAGAAAAATGGAAAGATCGGAATGTGTGTTGACTTTCGAAACTTGAACAAAGCCGATCCTAAGGATGATTTCCCCTTACCCTACATCGACATGCCGGTAGACAATGCCGTAAAGAATTCCACTTACTCCTTCATGGACGGGTTCTCGTGATACAATCGGATCAAGATGGCAGAGGAAGATATGGAGAAGACCACTTTCATCACGTCACTGGGGGACCCATCGCTACAAGGTCATGCCGTTTGGTCCGAAGAATGTCGGGGCGACTTACCAACGAGCCATGGTCACTCTTTTCCATGACATGATGCATAAAGAAATTGAAGTATATGTCGATGATATGATTGCCAAGATGAAGCCCGAAGAAGATCACATTCGGACACCGAGGACGCCGTTCGAACGGTTAAGAAAGTATCGATTGAAGTTGAACCCCGCCAAATGTACTTTTGGTGTCAAGTCCGGAAAATTATTGGGTTTTGTCGTAAGTGGTAGAGGGATAGAAGTGGATCCCGATAAAGCCAAGGCCATCCAAGAAATGCCAACACCCCGTAACGAAAAAGAAGTTCGAGGTTTTTTGGGTCGATTGAACTACATAGCCCGATTCATTTCTCAACTCACGGTGACATGTGAACCTATCTTTAGACTATTGAGAAAGAACAACCCGTGAATTTGGGATGATGCATGCCGACCGCTTTTGATAAGATCAAGCAATATCTACAAAATCCTCCTCTACCGGTTCCGCCGATGCCGGTCGACCTCCGATTCCGTATTTAACAAGAACCGAGTCTCGTAATGGGTCGTGTTTTGGGTCGCATGATGACACCGGAAGGAAGGAGCAAGTGATTTACTTTCCGAGTAAGAAGTTCACTGGACCGTGAGTCTCGGTATAGTACCTTAGAAAAGATGTGCCGTGGCTTGGTATGGAGTGCCCGACGACCGAGGCAATATATGCCGTATTACATGACATGGCCGATTACGAAAATAGATCCTCTCAAATATATCTTCGAGAAACCATATTTGTCAAGCGTAATTGCAAGATGGCAAGTGTTATCGCGTAATATGACATTGTGTACATGACTAGAAAGTCGATAAAAGGGGTGCAATTACGGACCATTTGCGTAAAATGCAGTCGATGATTATGAATCGTTAAATTTTGACTTTCCCGATGAAGATATCATGGCATCCGAAGTTACATTGATCGAGTCGATGATGAGAAATGGACCATGTATTTTGATGGGGCAGTGAATGTATCGGGTAATGGTGTGGGCGTCGTGCCGATCTCGCCGGATGGTAAGCAGTATCCAATAGCTATCCGACTTCGTTTTGATTGTACCAACAATATAGCCGAGTATGAAGCTTGCATACACGGTCCGGAGGCAGCTAGAGAGAAAGGGATCACAAAGCTTCGAGGTTTATGGTGATTCAATGCTAATAATCTGTCAAGTAAAAGGGGAATGGCAAACCAAAGATGAGAAGTCGAAGCCTTATCAAGTTTATCTTACCAAATTAGCCGAGGAGTTTGACGAAATTGAATTTGCTCATATGGGAAGGGACAAGAATCAGCTTGTCGATGCATTGGCAACTTTAGCCTCGATGACTCGACTTGATCCCGGAGTCGTGGTACAACCCATTTGCATTGAGACTAGAAATGCACCGGCCCATTGTTGCGCTATCGAGGAGGAAATAGATGGGAAGCCATGGTACCATGACATTCGGATGTTCATTAAAAATCGAGAGTATCCTCCGGTATCTCTAAGACGGATCGAAAGCTTCGAGGAGGTTGGCCATGGATTTTTACTTAGACGGTGAAGTGTTGTACAAACGGAGCTTTGATGGGACATTGCTTCGGTGTCCGAATGCAACTGAGGCTAGGAGAGTGATTGAAGAGGTCCATGAGGGAATTTGTGCGACTCATGCAAACGGTCACACTATGACCCGTCGGATACAACGATGCGGATATTTCGGTTGACAATGGAAAAGGATTGCATAGAGTATGTTCGTAAGTGCCATAAGTGTCGAGTCCATGGAGATCGGATCAACGCTCCTCCCGTTCCACTCAATAATATGGTATCACCTTGGCCTTTCGCCATGTGGGGTTTAGATGTCATCGGGCCTATCAATCCAAAAGCAAGCAACGGTCATCGTTTCATCTTGGTGGCAATTGACTATTTTACCAAATGGGTCGAAGCCGCTTCTTATGCTCATGTCACTCGAAGGTGGTCCAACGGTTCATAGAGAAGAGTTTGGTTTGTCGGTATGGTTTATCGGACACGATAATCACCGATAATGCTCGAACTTCAATGGAAAGATGATCGAAGAATTATGCAGAAGGTGGAAGATTAAACATCCGAACTCGACACCCTATCGACCTAAGATGAATGGGGCAAGTTGAAGCCGCAAACAAGAATATTAGGAGGATCGTACGTAAGATGGTGGTCACATATAGAGACCGGCATGAAAAGCTCTCATATGCCCTACATGCATATCGTACGACCGTAAGAACATCCACGGGGGCAACACCATATTCTTTGGTTTATGGGATGGAGGCGGTAATGCCTTTAGAAGTCGAAATCCTTTCTCTCGTGGTACTCATGGAGACACAAGCTTGGAAGAAGCAGAGTGGGCTCGGATCGGATATGAACAAGTTAAACTCGATCGGTGAAAAGAGGTTAGCCGCCATTTGTCATGCAAGAATGTATCAGAAAAGGATGGCCGGTGCATACAACAAAAAGGTTCGACCAAGAGAATTTCGTGAAGGAGATCCGGTGCTTAGAAAAGTCTTGTCGCTACTCGGGGAGAATAAAAGCAAGTGGTCGCCCAACTATGAAGGCCCTTATGTAGTGAGAAAAGTATTTTCGGGGGAGCACTCCTTTTGACCAGCATGGATGGGGAGAACATAGGCAAACCCGTAAATTCCGATGCGGTTAAGAAATATTATGCTTCGAGGATTGTTGTTTTCTTCTTAATGAAATAAAGAATGAAATTCAGAGCCAAACATGTATATTGCATTTTTCTTTCCATCTCTCGTTCCTCGACCCCATAAACACATTACCTCTTTTGTCATTTCATGATCTCTATTAATATTATAAATAATGTATAAGCCAATCAAGATAGTAAGTGTTTTACTTAACGGACATCGGGCTCGATCTTCTCAAAAAAAAAAAAAAAGAAGGAACCCGATGAACCCTGGAAGAACTTAGGATCTATATGCCTTTTGAATTGGAGCTACTTCAAACATATCAAGACTACTCCGGACTAGGGAAAGCAACCAAGATGTTAAGGCAGAGGTAATTCGGGTGAAAAGGAACGAGTACGTCTTGTCGACACTCGAGGTTTGTCATGCAACATACCAAAAAATAAAAAATAAAAATCGAGCCAAAATCTTTTTCATTGGTACATGTCCCAAATTGCTCCGATGGCACCGCCCATGAAAATGACATAGCAAATGTTTAGGTTTGTAGGTCCTATCTTGATATTAATCCGATAAAAGGGGTTCAAGAAAATAAAGCTCGTATAGATTAGATATCGTTGTCAATAGGATGAGGAAAGGCCTTCGAGGCATTTATCATACTTATATGAAACATATCCATTGAAAGCCAAGTTTGAGCTTTCTATTTTTCTTCATGAAACCCAAACTAGGATCACCCCTTACACTCGGGGGCAAAAAAAAAAAAAAGATTTGAGAGGCATGTCACCAAACAACTTGTGATCTAAGAAAATAAAAAGGGAGTCATTACTAAAGGTGATTGGGAATGAAAGAGGACGAAGGTCATGACCCCTCCACGCGCTCAAAAAAAAAAAAAAAAAGCTTCCACAAAAAAGGGTCCTACTTCATTAGAGAAAAGAGTAAATCACCTCACGTACCCCAATCCTAGGTTAGGTTAACAAAATCACAATCAAACATGCCTCTAATCAAATCTGATTTGAAAAAAAGAAAAAGAAAAAAAGTGGTCACATGTCAAGCGAACCCCGAAACACTATTTGAGCCTATTTTATCCATTTTTCAGAAACCATGCCTTAGCCTACATTACGGACCAATAAAAGTCCTTTCTAACTAGAGACAAGTAACTGGTCGGACGAGTGTTAGATTCGCGAGCCCCTACCAAAGAAATTTTATCGAACAGATAGTCAAAATCGAAGCATGGGCTAGTCAAAATCATGGTTGGTGCCAATACTCGGGGCAAACAATATCTTTTATCATCGAACCCGTGATTTTCCACCGTTAAAGCTCGGCATTCGAACCAAAAAAAAAAAACCATTATCTCTATCCCCAAAACATTTGCATGACAAGTCCACGAGCCCGATGGGTTTTGCTCGACCTTTGAATCCAAAACCTTCGAATGAGATCTATCTAGCTTTCCCTATGAAGGAGAAAATTCACGAAAGGGAGAAGTGTCAAACATTTCAAAAAGCATATGGAACCTCAAGTCACGAAGAAGGTCACCAAAGCAACGAATCAATCTAAAGCAAGCAACAAATCCACCATCCTCCCCAATAAACGGTCGGTAGGCGATCGATCAAGTTAGGGAGCGACCATTACCATCAAAAGACCGAGAGGACTACCGTACTCCTCGTAAACTTTCGAATGATAGGTCAATCGAGTTCACAAGAAAATAAAAACATAATCGGGGGCGAGGCCCACGGAGCTCGGAGCACCGATAGCCGATCAACTCGCTAATGGTTGGAAGAGACAAGTCAAACAAAGGGATTCGAGCGGGGTGGCCTAGACTAGCCGAGTATGCCGAGTTTGTTTTCATGTACATTGCAATCCCAACGGATGCAAAGGAAATGGAGAAACAATACTTTTCAAAAAATTCACCTCAAGTATGGTCACCTCATAATAGACCACCTCATAAAGGACAAGTTAACTCAATTCAGCAGTAAGATTGTGAAGTTTTTCTCAAGCGTTTAATTTTCGGGGTAGGTTGCCCTTTACAATAAGGCCACGTATCCGCACGTTTAATTTTCGGGGTAAGTTGCCCTTTACAATAAGGTCACGTATCTTCACATTTAATTTTCGTGGTAGGCTTCCCTTTACAATAAGGCCACGTATCCGCATGTTTAATTTTCGGGGTAGTCGCCCATTTTCGGGTAGGTCGCCCTTTACAATAAGGTCACGTATCTTCACATTTAATTTTCGGGGTGGGTCGCCCTTTACAATAAGGCCACGCATCCGCACATTTAATTTTCGTGGTAGGTCGCCCTTTACAATAAGGCCATGCTTTGCACGTTTAACTTTCGGGGTAGGTCGCCCTTTACAATAAGGTCACGCACTGCATATTTAATTTTCGGGGTAGGTCGCCCTTTACAATAAGGCCATGCTTTGCACGTTTAACTTTCAAGGTAGGTCGCCTTTTACAATAAGGCCACGCATCGCATGTTTAATTTTCGGGGTAGGCTACCCTTTACAATAAGGCCATGCTTTGCACGTTTAATTTTCATGGTAGGTCGCCCTTTACAATAAGGCCACGCACTCGCATATTTAATTTAGGGTAGTCGCCCTTTAAAACAAGGCCATGCACCGTATTTTAATTTTTACCGTCATTCCATCATAGCTTTGCCTTTGGTTTAAAAAGAAACCTTTTCTTTACAAGCTTATTAAACAAAGTCGATGAAAAGCAACCTTTTCACCCGACTTTGCGCCATAAGCATTGTAAAGAGGGGGCAACCGTAATAACCCAAAATTTTCTTATTTTTATTTTTTATTATTTATTTATTTATTTATTATTTTTATTTTTATTTATTTATTTTATTTTTGTTTTTTTAATTTGAAGTTTATTAAGGAAAAAGAAAAAAAGAGAGAAAGAAAATGATGAAAAAAAGAAAAAAATGAATGAAAAAAATTCATTTAGGGGTGCAATTGAAGCAATTAGGGGTGTAATCGAGTCAATTGAAAAGTTTAGGCCTTAAATTGCACCTCCGGGGACCTAATTGTTGAGATTACATTGAAATTATTTCGCGTAGGGGCATAATTGCTGAAATTGAAACTCGAGGACCAAACCGGAAGTTTGGAGCGAACGACAGGACCAAAATGGAGCAAACGACCTGTCGTTCGCTCCAAGGCGAATTCTCTCCAAAAATCTTTGGGAGAATCTCGCCCAAATCCTCCATGAATTTTGTGTTTTTGATTGTGTATTAATCGTGGATTTTGTTACCGAAATCCACACTAACGAGAATCAATGAGAATTTCCTGTTTTGATTTCACAATTAATCCCAAATTAAAGAGGAAGATTTTGACGTGAAAATTCGGGGATTTCAATTCAATTTAGGAAATTGTTTTGGCTATAAAACGTTTGAACTTCGTAAAGAAAAGGGGATTTTTTTTTAAGGTGAATAATTCAGGTAGAGAGGTTTCGAAAATCATAAGCAAAAGGCTCGATTTTTTAGTTTGGATCACTACATTTTTTTCTGGGTTCCGGGTTGCAAGTTCATATTTACGGGTTTGTGTTCTTCAACCCGAAACAACTTGAGGCATCTTTAACTTCAATTTAGGGAAGATTTCGGTTCGTTAGGATGAAGGAAAGGAAATCGAGGGCAAGATTTTAATAAATTCGTGAGAAATAAGCTTCATTGGTCGCTGCGTTTCGGGTTTTTCTTTCTGCATTTTCCGGGTTCGTCTTGGTGTTCTTCGGACGTTTCCGTGTGAGCCCCCGAATTCGTTCCCTATTCTTTTGATTTGGTTGTTAGTTTTAAATCTAGATGTCTTTACTTGCTATTTTGAATTGAAGTACGTGTGTGATTGAGTCTCGTTGCTTGAAAGGGAGCTTAATTTCGGGAGAGTTTGAAGAACTAGAGAGAGAACTTGAAGAACGAATTAAGAACAAGAGAGAGAAAGTGTTAAGAGGCTCTTTGATCCATCCGCATTTGATTTTTTTACTCGGGCTTTGTTTCGGGCTTAAGCCCGACGATTAAAAAAAAAACAGGAAGAGAAAAACATTTTGGGCCGGACTTGTTTCAGTCCGACCCGTGTCTCCCACCCGGAAAAAAAAAGAAAAAGGGAAGTCGGGCTAATTTCACCAGACTCGCACTCTTTACCCAAAAAAAAAAAAAAGAAAAAAAGAGGGGAAACAAAAAAATAAACATAGAATTAGGTATAGGATTTTTTCTTATTACTTTTATTTTTTTCATTTATTTTTTTTACCTGTTTATATAGGATAATTTGTTTATTCATTTTTTTAATCTTTTTTAGCCTCGTTTATTTTCATGATTTTTTTTTTGCTCGTTTATTTTTATTCCTTGTCGTTTTTTTATATTAATTTGGAATTGCTATTTCAATTTTTATTGTTTTCTTTTCTTTAATATACATTTTTTAAATAATAATTAAAAAATAAAAATAAAAATCTTGACGAAGTCTCCTATCCGATAGGGACCGACGTCATATAAAAATGTCTAAAAATTTCGACGAAGCCTCCTATCCGATAGGGGCCGACGTCATCAAAATCACTTTTATTTTAGATGTCCTCCGACACGCCGGTTGTGTCGAGGCTTTTTAGTGGATTCGATGTTTGAATCGACGTGTCACCCAACGAAGGGGACCGACGATCGTTTCAATATGATGCCATGCCCAAAACTAAAAAAATTATTTAGGCTAAAAGATAGGAGATTAAAATTCGGAAAATAGCTTGACATGGATTTTAGGGGATAATTCGAACTAAATCGTACATGGTACCTTTTTTCGAAAAGGGCGCTTTTAGGTGATTTAATATCTTCCCAAAAGCGTAACCAACTCCTTACCTTAAGAATCTCCGAACCAGTCGTCGCTTTTAGGTTCTTAATCCTTTAAACACTAGGTGGCGACTCCAAAACTCCGTAAATAATTTTGATTAATCAACACCCAAACTACTCTTTAAAGCTTTCTTTTGGGGGGTCCCGTCCGACATCGTGGAGCGACACTTTTGTTGATCCAATGCTCGCACCATCATTATCCATTATAACTCTTGAATCAATTTTTCTATGATGGATTGACACAACAATGTCAATACACTCGTGGATAATGCAGCAGGAGGTGCAATAGGAGAAAAGACAAGACAAGACACTTATGAGCTATTTGAAATGTTGGGAGCTAATTCTCAACAAAAGAGTATCGGAGGAAGAAAAGTAGCTACCCACGAGGTTGCTGCAAATCATGAAATGGCTAACCAATTGGTGGAATTAACTAAGCAAGTTAAGTTGCTAGCCACGCGAGGATCTCAAGTCACATCAAATCGGGAGATATGTGGTTTATGTGGGGTATATGGTCATGGAGCTAACATCCGTTCTTTCTCTAGTGACTCATATACGAGTGATGAAGAACAAGCCTTTGCAATGGATGGTTTCCAACAAAGGGTTAGGAATGACCCTTTCTCTAATAGTTATAACCCCGGATGGAGAAATCATCCAAACTTTTCATGGAAGAAAAACCCATCAAGACAACAACAACGAATGAACCACACTACCAAAGTTTCCAAAAACCTAACCATTTTCGAGGACAATCATCAAATCAAAATATAATGAAAAAGTCTCCATTAGAAGATACTTTGCACGCGTTTATCCAAGCAAGCACCCGAATCAAGAGACAAATAATAAAAGATTTGATTGTCCGAAAGCATCCTCGAGGAGGGTTGAGACCCAAGTTGGGCAATTGGCGACGCAAATGCAAACTCAACAGAAAGACAAATTGCCTAGCCGACTAGAGCAAGCCAAGTCCATCACACTCTTAAGAAGTGGTAAGGTGATTAATAAAAAAATCGAAAGATATTAAAACCGATGAAATGATGTCCGATGCAGGAACAAGCAAAAAAAAAAAAAAGGGAATATGAAGTAGAATTTGAGCGAGATCACAAGCATCCAGAGAAGGAAATCAACTCGAGCGGGATTAAAATAGTGGTCATGGTCATGACTTAACAAAAAGTCACGTCTATGACCAAAATGGTCACCACCGTGACACATCCACAAGTCACGCCCGTGATGATGTTTCCCCCCACCGTGATAGAGAAGCCGTCGCCCCTAAACTCCACAGAGCGGCAGATCCTTACGAGCCACCAATTTCATAGCCAAGCCGGCTCGTAGACACTAAACGAGATGAAGAGTTTTCCGATTTATATGCTATGCTATCTAAGGTAAACATTAATTTACCTTTGTTAGATGTTATCAAACATATACTTGTATATGTAAAATTTTTCAAGGATCTCAAAGCACAAAGAAAAGAAAATTTGAACCCAATGAAAAGGTTATCATCTTAGAGGTGGCCAGTGCAATTCCGTAGCATAAACTACCACAAAAATGAAGGATCCAGGTAGTTTCATCCTAACTGCTTTCTATGGGTAATGGTAATGAAGTTCGAGGTATGTTGGATTTAGGAGCTAGTATTAATTTGATGCCTTATTCCGTTTATTTACAACTAGATTTAGAAAGATTACAACCTACTAAAATGTGTTTCCAATTAGTAGATAGGTCAATACGATATCCTAAAGGAATAATTGAAGATGTTTTGGTGAAAGTTGGAGGATTAATTGTTCTAGTAGATTTTGTGGTTTTGGACATGGGTGAGGTTAATGCATAAGAGAAATAGCACACTATACTTCTTGGTCCGCCCTTCATGGCCACCACCAATACTCTTATTGATGTAAAAAATAGAAAGTTGACCATGATCGTTTTAGGTGAAACAGTGAGAATTTTCTATTTTTGACACTACACTTATTCCAATTACTCGCTTTATACAAAGATTGCTCTTTTTTTCACCGTATTGATTATGTAATTTCGATGTGTTTCTCCGGGATAGTGTGGATGACAAAATGGAATTGGCACTCACACTTGATGATACTATTGAGATTATTGATGGGGATATTGAGGAGTGTCACGCATTACTTGATAATAGCATAGAGAGTGAGGAAGTTGTTGAACCCGTGGAGTTGACATTGAGCCTTGAAAGAGAAGAAGTTGCCTCACCTATACTAGAGCTAAAGGAGTTGCCTCAGCATCTTAAATATGTGTTTTTAGGAGAGGGGGACACATTTCCCGTAATTATTTTTGCCAACTTGAGTGAGGTAGAGGAAGAGAAAACCGTAAGGAAGCTTAAACGGTTAAGGAAGGCCATAGGTTGGGGATTGAGTGACATTAAGGGAATTAGCCCTTTTACATGCATGCACATGATCACCTTAGAAGAGGGAGCAAAACCCGTAAGGGAGGCCCAACGGAGACTTAACCCTAACATGATGGAAGTAGTAAAAAAGGAGGTCATTAAGCTCCTCGATGAAGGAGTAATATACCCGAGTGTCCGATAGTAAGTGGGTAAGCCCTATGCATGTAGTCCCTAAGAAGTCGGGAATTACTATAGTAAGAAATGAGAAAAACGAGTTAGTACCTACCCGAACTATCACGAAGTTGGAGGATGTGCATTGACTATAGAAAATTGAATACGGCTACGAAAAAGGACCATTTTCCTCTCCCATTTATTGATTAAATGTTAGATAAACTTACTCGGACATGAATTTTACTATTTTCTAGATGGTCTTTCGAGTTACTACCAAGTGGCCATAGCTCCCGAAGATCAAGCAAAGACGATGTTTACATGTCCTTTTGGGACATTTGCGTTTCGACGAATGCCATTTGGACTTTATAATGCACTAGGTACTTTTCAAAGGTGCATGATGTCCATTTTTTCGATATGATTGACGACTTCATAGAGATATTTATGGATGATTTCTCTATCTTTGGTAACTCTTTTGATGATTGTTTGCTTAAATTGACTCGTGTGCTTGAAAGATGTATTGAATGTAATTTGACATTAAGTTGGAAAAAGAGTCATTTTATGGTAAAACAAGGTATTGTTTTAGGTCATATTGTCTCTAGTAAGGTTATTGAAGTGGATAAAGCAAAAATTAAGGTCATTGAAAAACTACCACCATCGATTTTTGTAAAAGGGATTAAGAGTTTTCTTGAGCATGCTCGGATTCTATAGGAGATTTATAAAAGATTTTTCTAAAATAAGTCTTCCTTTCGAGTCGATTGTTAGGTAAGGATGTCCCTTTTGATTTTAATGAAGAATGCCTTATTGCTTTTAATACCCTTAAAAGGAAATTGATCACCGCACTCGTTGTTGTTGTACCCGATTGGTTGTTGCCATTTGAGATTATGTGTGATGCCTCGAATTATGTCGTGGGGGCGGTTTTAGGGCAAAAAATTGAGAAATCCTTGTGTGTAATTTATTATGCTAGTCTTACGTTACATGATGCACAAATAAATTACATAACCACCGAAAAGGAGTTTTTAGCCGTGATCTTTGCATTGGAAAAATTTAGATCATATTTGTTAGGTTCAAAGGTCATCATTCATTTTGATCATGCTACATTAAGATACCTTTTAACTAAGGCTAATGCAAAACCATAACTCATTCGGTGGGTTATTATGTTGTAAGAATTTGATATAGAGATCAAAGATAAAAAAGGGAGTGAGAATGTTGTAGCGGATCATTTGTCAAGACTTACCCCCAATATTGCTTATTTATTGCTTACATTGAGGACAATGTGTGTTTTTATGTGTGGGGAGGGAATTTGATTAATTTGAATTAAAAAAATGAATTAAAAAAAAAACAAAAAAAAAATTTCTTTGTTGGTTGCACTCATTTTGTTCGTACTTCCTATATATAATGTTAAGTTCCTTAGGACTTATGATAAATAAAATTGAGAAAAAAGGGATTATAAAATAATTGAATGAATGTCTTGCATGCTTAAACTTTTAGAGCTTTAACTTTTAATTCTATGAGCATCAATTTCTTGTAATAGAAAAAAAAATCAATTTGTAAGCTTTTAAGCCATATCTTTTTATTGTATTTTGACAATCTCTAGTTACTTGTAAGAGAGAGTTCATTTATGCTTAGGATGCTCTAGAGCTTGGTTATTAATACATTTCAAAAGATAAATAAACTATTCACATGCATGCTTAAATATGATGAAGGCACATTAGGAATTAACCACGTGACTTAAAAAGCCAACCTTATTTTAACTCTGTAGAGAACCTCTTTGAGCTTGATAAATCCTTTTCTTTGAAGACCCAAATATTAGCCTTAACCTTTTTCTTAAAATTATCCGTTTGACCAACCGTAGGGCTAATGGAGCAATTGAAATATGGTTTATTCGTGTTTGGAAAAATATGCACATAACAAAGTGTGGGGAAATGTGAAGAAATCTAAAAGTTAAACTATGGTGGTAGGTAAGAATCAAAGTGGTTGAGTGGAGATGGAGGATAAAAGCAAGCTAGTTACCTCTATTTAAAAAAAAACAAATAAAAAAAGAAAAAAGAAAAAAAAACCATAGTTTGTAGAGGACCCACGATCTAGAGGGAATTGTGCATCATTGGGAATAAATTTATTTGTTTAAGTTTTAATTGCTTTGTTAGTTATTGGTTTAGCTCGTTCGTCCTAAATTTCATACCTTTAGCCTAGACCTCATTACAACCCCGTATAAAGACCTTCGATTTTTGCATGTAAGTGATACCAAGTGGTAGTGATTTGATGAATAAGCAAGCATACGGTAGCATTTTCACATAAATTGAATGTTGAGCGAAATTTCATTATCCCTTAAACACTTGAGTGAACTAAGAGATGAGTGACCTTCTTGTACGGATAATTGATTGCTCCGTGAGTTGAACGGTTTTATTTCTAGAGTTTGAGTTTGTATTGATTGTTCATTCATGAAGTTTTATTGTACTTGGAAGCTCATTTTTATTTATGCCAAGATTAGAGGATTCTTTTTGCTTTATATGAGAAGTATGTATATTTATGTGTGTAGCCTTTGCTCTTTATTGTCACTTTCCTTGAGGGCAAGCAACGTTTAAGTGTGGGGAATTTTGTTGTGTTTATTATTTATATATTATTTTAATAGTTTTTATATTAAATTCTATAAAATAATTCTAGGTTTTTAGTAAGTTTTTATGTGATTTGTTTTATTATTTTTAGGTTATCAATATTGTTATTTTTAGTATGTTTTTAATATATTGTGAGTGTTTGTTTGAATTAGGTTCAAAGGTAAAAACAGAAAAGAAAAAAATTAAAGGATTGAGAATGTGACGGCCATGACTTTTTGGGTCATGGTCATGACTTAGCAAAAGCGGAAGAGTCACGACCATGACTCTCCAAAGTGAATAAGGCCTCACGGCCGTGATCCATCAAGAAGGAAGCTCACAACCGTGAGTTTCAAAAGAAGAAGAAGGCCTCACGATCGTGATCCGAAGAAGGAAGCTCACGGTCGTGAGTTTCAAAAGAAGAAAAAGGCCTACGCCCGTGAGCTGAAAAAGGGAAGAAAGCCCATGATCGTGAGTTTCAAAAGGAAGAAAAGCCCACGACCAGTAAGCAAATTTTCGGTGAGTAAATTTTTAGGGATTAACATTTAAGGATCGACACATAAAAAGGAAAAGGGAGAGATTGAGGAGGATTGGAAGGAGGATATTTCGCGGCTCTCTCGAATTTAAAATCCCACGCGGGACTAAAAGAGGGCACGGTGAAAAAACAGAGAGTAGAGTTCCGGTAGCTTTTGTTCTCTACGGATAGCCATTGAAGAGAGAGAGGAGATCGGGGGAAAAAGGGTGCCTAAGCTAGAAAGGGATCAACTTCAGCTACGGTAAAAGAAAAACCAGATTTCTTCCTAAACTTCGATTTTATTGCTTTCAATTCTTGATTGTGAAGACATGGAATTTATTGTGATTAGTTCGGTGAATGTTTATCCGTCAACTATGAACTAGTTTCTATCTTGAGAATTAATGGATTCGTTATTTGAATATGTTTAATTGAATGGTTAATTTGATTATTCTTGTCTTGAATCTATGATTTTGGGATTATTTATATATAAATGTCCGGCCAATAATTATATATCTTTGATATTGGGTTGATATTGGTCAAATATAACTCAATGTTAGACTAAAGAATCATAGACACTAGGTTATGAATGAGAGATCCAGTAACTTGGTGAAGAGATTTGCATGAATAATCATTTAAGTTATTTTGATTAAATATAGGATTTAATCGGTGAAGTTATATTCTCAAGAATTCTCTCACTTTGATCTTTATTTCCAGTTCGTTATGATTACTCTGTAGTTGTTTTATGTTCGCAATTTAATTGATAATCATCAAACGTAAATTGGTTTAGAGTGTTTAGAATTTTATTTCATTGTCATTGTTTGCAATTGGAATTGAATTATTTTATGCCAATTACATCTCCTTGAGAATACGACCTTGGTTAACTCAATTGTACTCGTAATCACCTCGTGCACTTGTGAGTAATTTGCCTACTACTTTCTAATACACTTTTGGGCACATCATTGATCAAGTTCATAAAAGCTACTAGAGCATTAGTAAGGCCAAACAACATCATAAAAAATTCATAATGGTCATACTAAGTCCTAAAGGTAATTTTAGGATTATCTTCCCTCCTAATCCTTAATTGATGGTATTTGGACCTAAATCAATTTTGAAAAAGTACTTTGCACCTAACAATTGATCAAATAGATAATCAATCCTTGGTAACAAATACTTATTATTCACTCGTCACTTTATTCAATTGATGGTAGTCAATACATAACCTTAAACTCTTATTTTTTTGCCTAATAAACAAAATTGGAGCACCCTAGAGGAAATGCTCAATCGGATAAACCCTTTATCTAATGAGTCTTGAAGCTAGATTTTTAACTCTTTCAATTCATTTGGTGCCATTCAATAAGGAGGGATAGAGATAGGTTCGGTGCCTGAAAGTAATTCAATACCGAACTCTATTTCTCTATCTAGAGGTAAACAAGGTAATTTATATAGAAATACATAAGGAAACTCTTTAACTATGGGGACTTGGTCCAAAATGATTACATTATTATCAATTTCCTCCATATATGCCAAATAGGCCACATATCCTTTTTTCATCATCTTACTTGCCTTGATGATAGATACTAGATTAGAAGGAGTTATACTCCGCTCTCCATGAAAAGGAAACTCATCTTTTTTAAAATCCTTAAAATACACAATCTTATTATAGCAGATCTAGTGAAGCATTGTAATTCGTTCACCAATCCATTCCTAAAATTACATCAAACCCATCACCCATACATCATACTTTCTAAATACCAAATCAGCTATCAAGCTTTCTTCCATTAGTATTGACACCATCAAAGACTACTCTTACATAGATGGACTCATATCGAACCTCTTAGCAAATTATAGGGATACAAAAGAATGAGTTTTCCCCGAGTTAAACAATGCCCTTGCATTATATGAAAAGACTTAAAGGATACTTGAAACAATGGCATTAGATGCTTGAGCATCTTATTGGGCGATGGAAAATACTCAAGCTTAGCCACTATCGGTATTCGTGCAACCTTAACCTCTTGAGCTTTCATGACCACTATTAGATTATCCTCGACCCTTTTATGCTTTACCATTAAACCCTCGACTAAACTAGCTACCAAATTTACAACTATATTGACTTGGGGATGGGTTGGTCATAAGAGGAGCCTATACCCCTCCCGAACTAGTTGCTCGTGTCATTTTATACCTAAGGCATTCTCGTATCAAATGACCTTGTTAAAGCCAAAAGAAACATGCTATACTCCCTCTAGAGCATATACTCGGATGGGTCTTGCTATATACCTAACAAACCGAATGTCATTTTTCGAACCTCGATGATCGAGTAAGATGACCTTTAACTCATTATCATTCATGATCCACCTTGGATGCTTTATCTAGAATATCTTTTTGGTTAATTACTTTGCATACTCACATCTCGACTAGATCCAATACTATGGGCTTTATGCCCACCATATGATGAGGCATCACTTTTTTCCTTCTTTATTTGCTCTTTAGTTACTCTACTCTTCATCCTTCCATTTCGAGCTTATGAGCATAACCATTGCTTCGGAATAACTCTAAAACCTTTAGGAGAACAAAGCTATAAAGAGTGGATCCACTAGCTTATTCATAAATCTTTTCACTCTTTTCGTGTCGATCGGTATTATTTTTGGGGTATATCTACTTAGCTTGGCAAACATCGTCTTATACTTCGTTACTATCATGTTGGAAGTTTGCACTAACCTCTCAAATTCCTTAGCCCTTTCTTCCTTGATAATTTCGAATAGTTGCTTCTCTAGAAAAGCTTATTTAAATTATCCCCAAGACCAATAATGTTTTCTATCTTGTTTACACCATTCGCTAGTATTTCCTTCAAATATGAATATTGCCAGTTCAACCTTTCCCTCCTTAGGACATCAAAGCATAACTAACCTCTTCTCTATCTCATCAATGAAGTCCATCGGGTCTTCATCACCTCTATCACCAAAATAGGTTGGTGGTTTCAATTTCAAAAACTCCACCATATAAAGATCATACCCTACCAATCCCGATCGTGTACCAATTATAGAAGTACCTGCTCCACTCGATCCCCGATTGGTAGACACTAGTCTTGTCATAGCTTGAAAAGTTTGATAAATTCCCTCACTTGCTGGCTCTATAACGTGTTGCATAGCATGAAACCTATCCATAACATTAGCCGACATCATCATATCGTGGTCTTTCTCTTCCTTACCCCTATACCTATCATGAGATCATGAAGGTCTAAATGATGCCTCAGCCTCGACACCTCCTCATGATCACTTGATCTAGTCATCATTATAATAGCCTATATGAAATATAATCCAAATTTAGCAGAATTCAAAAGAAACAATTTCAAAAAGGCGAGTATACTTAACACCTAATTCGTGTAAATCTCATTCCCTCTTTTATTAGGCTTGCTTATACTTCAGAATAAGACAATAATTTTAGGTTTATAAGAAGAAAAATAACAAATCTAAAAGAGTAAACCCAAACCAAAACACATATAAATCCAAATATACAAAGGATAAAATGAAAAACCAAATTGAAAAAAGAGGCATATGGGTAGAAGAATTTGAACACAACTTGAAAAGTAATTTGACATGCCTATGCATGTTTTTGGGAAAAAAAAAGCACACGGGCGATAAAAGGTAGACACGACTTATGCAAGAAAGTGAAACATCCGTGTATGTTTTGGCATAAAGAGAGATATGGGCGGAAAGATCAAACATGGTTAACTGATTAAATTCAACGAGCCCATACATGTTTTAGCATAAAGAGAGACACGAACGTAAAGAATGAACATGGTTTGTGCAAAAAATTAGACACACTTGTGTTTTACCCATAAGACTATCATCCAAAAAAAAAAAAAAAAGCCACACGGGCGAAGCAATTGACATGGTTTGAAGGGAAAAAGTGACATAGTCATGTGTTACCTTAGAATTGTTCAAAAAAGAAAGAAATGTCACACAAGCAAGTATTCAAGAGACATTAGTTGAAGAATAATTCGACACGATCGTGTGTCAAAAGTAAACAAACTATGTAAGGGATTTTTACGCCATAAAACTCTACTTCTTATATACAATTCAAGACTATAAACATAGAATTTAAGGCAAACATTAATGGATTGATCATATGTTTCAAGGCAAAACCATGGATTAGAATAGAACCTATGCTTTATGGTTATCCTAGACTCGAGAACTTATGCTCTAATACCAACACTTGTCACGACTTCGAGAATGGGCCATGATTGATATGAAAATGGAGGGAATCATGAGGCTCACCTCAACTCAACACAAGCCTCGGATACTAATCTAAAATCCTCAATTCATTATCACCTCATATATGATTCCATTTCACAATAATCTTAAACAACATTCATCATATTATATTTCTAACACAAATCATAATCTAATATAATCCTTGCATTTCTCAAATCAATATCCATAATCCTTTCCTTATATAATACCTATGGCTATAACTCGCAAAGCTTTTAAAAATACAACAAATGAAAACATACATAAGTTCTATGGAATTACAATTAAAGCAAGCTACACGATCAATGTGCTAACTTCAAATAAGTAACTAAACTGAAGCAAAAGGTAATCCCTCAATATCCTACAAAACTAAAATAATGAGGGAAGAGCAATCAACAACTCGGTGAGTTGACAACATATAACATAATAAGGGATGAAAACGAACTAAGAGTCATACTTTCAAATTCAACTCAAAATGCAATGCTTATTTCTTTGAAACTCATGCATATTGTAAACCACATCATACATCATAAATTCAAATGGTTCAAAATCATTTCATATCAAATCATCGAAACACATAAACATACATATATTGTATTCATACGAAATCACATGTATAGGTTTTTATACACCCATGGGGTAATAACATATCATTAGGTACAAACATCTAAAGGTCATGTCTACTTTACTACGTTTTCATATGTTAGCCGACACACAGGTCGGCATTCTACCTCTCTTGCTAGCTGGAGCCTCTTATCATTGAGTTCAAAGGCTACGTCCTAGAAGCTAGGTTCCCCAAGGTCTAGAAAACATTTTCGAAAACCAAAAATACTTATATATTTTTCAAACCAAGTATTTCAAATACTATACATACATTTTAAAAAATTATACATATACTCAAAATAACGATTATAACACATCCATGTTCAAATAAAAAAACATATATTAAATCCAATAACATATTTTTTGAAACACATATTCAAACTCCTTTCCAAATCATATCAAATCATTTCAAAATTTATGAAGTTCGTCCTTATCTAAGTTCTAATGGAATGCTTCTAAATCATTCTTAAATCAATGATGCATGATAGACATAATTCAAGAATTTAAAACATAATATGTTATATAATATCCTTTCATAGTATAATGAAGAGTCGAACGAAAGTCAAGATGGAGTTACCCGCTTTGAAAAATCTAGCATCACAAGATGATGAAACATCCATCAATACCATATACTAAAGAATAATTCAAAAATAATTGAATTATTCAAAAATCGACAATACAAGATTATCAATAGAAATAAAATTGATCGAAAGAATTCGAACCAATAACTCGAACTAGACTCTATGATCTCTCCAATAATTCTAAACAATTGCTTAACTAAATCACATCATCAATTCATAATTCAACTATCAATTATAAATTTTCAACTCAAACCTTTAATCACCCAATCCTTAAGCAATCATCTTTCAATTGAACGATCAATTCTATCCTAATCCATCCAAGACTCATTTTATTAATCTTTAATTGTATTTATGTAGCTTAGTTCCTTATTTTTCCTAAATTCTTTTCAATTAAGACCTAAATTTTGAATTTCTCACTATTCATCATCTTCAACATCATAATTTCTCAAATTCACTTAATTCCACTTTAAATTAACTTCTTAAATCACTTACCTAAGATAATTAAACACTATTTAAATACTTAGAATCACTTAATCAAACTTTTTCTCAAATGGGTCTCAAAACCCTAAACTTAATCTAATCAATTCCTCATTTAAATAACACCAAATGCTATTTCATTCCAATATCATCATTAACCACATATAAACTTCACAATTCAAAAATTAATTGGTAAAAAATCTTACCTTTGACACTATGCTTTTCAACTCTCAAATCAATCCTAGCTTTCCAAGCTCCAAACTAGCTAAGTCCACTTAAATCTACTTGTTTAAAGCTTTCTTAAGCTAATTTAACAAAGAATTAGCTTATGAATTTAAGTGAGAATTTGGAAGGAATTTTGGGAGGAAATATGATGAGAGAGGAAGAGGAGAAGAAGAGAGAAAATTCTAGAAAAAAGAGGTAACTACTACCCTTATATATCTGTCCCTTTATATATATATATATATATATATATATATATATATATTTCTAGTTATAATAACACCCCAATTACAAAAAAAATCCCCAATTCAAATTAACTCTAATCCTTTGTTCTTCATTCTAATTTTACATAGCACACCTATTAACTTGTTCTTTCAATTTTCCTATTAGCTCATTCTTTCAATTTTCCTTCTTATTCTCCTTAGTCTATCTTTATCTTCTCATAATCGAATCCAAAGATTCTCTCTTCTTCCTCTTTTGTGTTCTCCTTCCTTCTTCATAGAATCGAACCCACTTATCCTTTCTTATTCTTCTTTCGTCTTCTCCTTCCTTCTTATCCTTCAAACCCACGGACCCTCAAACCCCATTATTTTCTTCTATTATGAAGCAATTAATATAGTTTTGTAATTAAAAACCTAAACCCCTCATCTGTGCCTAATTCCCTAAATTCAAAATCCCAAACCCCATAAGATGAAGCTTCAAGAAAATACCCTAAAAACCCTTTCGTCAAAACACTTACTATTGTACCTTTAACTATTTGAATTTTTCCAACAAAATTTCAAATTACAATTCCTAAAATTACATAATCCAAACTCAAATCTATTTATCTTTTGGTTGGGGTTTTTGTCCACAAGATGACAAATTATTTTAAGATTAATTTTCATATTGGTAGGGTTTTTAATAACATGAGTCCTATTTTTTATGTTGAGGAGGTTAGGATTGTATTAGTTAAGTGGTTAGCAGACCTCGATTTTATGAATTTAAAAAATCTATATGATGTTGTTCTTGAATTTGGATATAAGACACCTATGGTTATGGTGTTTAACTAACTAGGTTTAAATTTTACTAAAGGATGTTTAATTATAAATGATGGTGTGATGTTTGTGAAGGTGTTAGGTGTTGTATATGAAAAAAGGTCTATAGATGTTTATGTGGAGGTAGATAAGGACATCGAAGGATATGGTAATGCTAATACAATCCATTAACCTCAAGGTGTAGATAAAGGAAATAGAGTCATAACTTAAGGAAAAAGTGGTGGGAAAAACGTAGTTTGTGATGGAATTTTTGAAAAGGGTGATGGTACTTTACGTGATAACGTAGGTAGTGATGCATTAGGTGATGGTGTTTTGGGTGATAATAGAGGTGGATATGGTTTAGGTGTTAGAGCTTTGGATGACCATTTAGGTGATGATGCAAGTGGTGATGATGAAGAATACGTACCAATTGAGAAACCACAAAGTGATAGTAATTTAAGTGATATTGATTCTAAAAGTTTTATGGATAAAGAACTAATTTAGGCTAGAAAGCAAATAAGGAGTATGAGGAGGAAGTATGGCTCTGGACTTGAGTTTAATGATGACTTGGCAGTACCAACTCTATCGGTTAGGAGAAATTCTAATCCATCTAAAAGTAATATACTTCAACCTAATGAAGGAGGGTACGTTAGTGCATATGAAAATAGTAGTGGGGATAAGTAGATAACCCCTTTTAGAAGCAATGAAGATGATATATATGCCTGTAAAAAAAGAAAAAGGAGAAAAGAGTTAGCATATATGATCCAACATAGAACCACAACGACCTTGTTTTCAATGTTAGAATGAAATTCATAAATGCTGAACAATTTAGAAGGGTTGTGCAATTATATAGTATTGAAAATAGAAGAGATGTAAGTTGGGTTATAAGTACAAAAATGTTATGAAAACTAGATGTGTTAAAAGTTGTGAATTGAGAGTGTAAGTAAGAAGTAATTGGAGTATACATTTCAAATAAAGGTTGTTCAACTCGACCATAAATATGGAAGATCATTGATAAATAGGCAAGCTACTCAAAAATGGCTAGCTAAAACTTATCTTCACAAGTTTCATAATTATCCTAACTAACCCGTAAAGGAAATGTAGGATGTTGTCAATGAGAGGCATGCATTGATAGTAAATATTTAGATTTTTTATAAGACTAGAAGTATGGCTCTAGACATGTTGAGAGGTTTCTTGATCAAGCATTATGCAAAATTAAGATCATATATGCTTGAGTTGAAGAGGGTAGACGAGACACGAAATATTATATTTTGAACTCTGTAGAGTATGGTAATTTTGAGTTTAGAAGATTTTATATTGGATTTTAGTATTAAAAAAGGATTTTTAGATAATTGTAGGAAAGTATTTGGTCTTGATGGTGCTTTCTTGAAAACACTTTTGGAGGTTGTTTGCTAACTGCAGTAGAAAAGAATGCCAATGATCGGATATTTTTGATCACATGGGTTATTCTTGATAGTGAACATGGAGAAGACTGGAGATGCTTTATAGATTTGCTTACAAGGGACCTTGGCATTATTGATGGAAATTTTTGGATAATAATTAGTGACCAATAAAAGGCAAGTTTTAAATTTATTTGCTTGACATTTTTACTATTTTATTCATCTAAATTATTGTCATATGTATGTTTTTAGGGCCTATAGAATGTTGTATCTAAGTTGATGCCAAATTATGAACATAGAAACTATTCAAAGCACATTTATGTGAATTGGAAAAGAAAGCATAATAGTGAGTTGTATAAGAAATTATTCTAAAATGTTGTGAATGCTACGAACTTGATGGATTACAATCTCATATTAGACAAGTTAAAAAGAATGAATGAGGCAAGGTTTGATGACTTTGTTAATGTTGGGCCTCTAAAGTTTTACAAGGCATTATTCATGACCAATCTAAAGTGTGATGCATCCATAAACAACATGTCTAAAGCATTTAATGGGACTATATACAAGGCTATAAAAAAGCCATTAGTAGATATACTTGGAAGATATTAGGACCTATTTAATGGAGAGGATGTACATAGTTGATGGAGTCTCTCGGTGATGAAATTTGTCCTAGGATAAGATAAAAGCTGGAATAAATTAAACTCAAAGCATGTGCATCTAGGATGTACCAATTATTGGTGATAGATTTCAAGTCATATTTAGTGAAGACACATATATTATTAATTTACAATAGAATTCATGCAGTTGTAGGGCATGAGATGTCACTAGTACTCCATGCAAGTATGTTGTAGCAAATAAAACATTTATGAGGGGTAAGTCCGTAGATTATGTTGTTAATTATTTTAAGAAGAAATCAAATGTTAGGATATATTCAAATGGCCTTAAAACTTTGAATGGGTTCAAAATGTGGTCTATTAGTTAAGGCATGATGTGCTACTTTCTCCTTATAACAAAATGCCAAGAAGGCATAAGCCAAAAAAAAAAAAAAGGTGAAGAAATAAGAAATACAAATAAAACATTCAAGATTTTAGTCCAAATGAAATGTCAAATATGTTATGCTTATGGCTATAATAAAAGGACATGCAAAAATAAGAGGCAAGATATTCAAACCCTACTTTTGTAAGTTCATGTTTTATTGTGTTGTTCTTATACTTTAAGTTTGGTTGATTTAGTTTTAATTAATCACAATCTAAATTTATTTTACATTACCTTTAATTATAGGCTAAAAGAGGAAGATGAATATCTCTAAAGCAATGTGCTACAGTTCCCTCCACTTCTAGAAAGACATCCAATTTCATGGGTACATCAACTTCTAGACCTTGCCTTACTTCTACCTCCGGACCCCTCCACATCCGGATCCGCCTCGACCTCTTCAAGATCCGAACCAGTTCGCAAAAGTTAATAAAAATAAAGAGAAAAAATAGTCAAAGGTTTTGGAGTGTACATAAGTGAAAAAAGTGGTAACATGCACTTAAAGGCAAGTTCAATATGTTTTTCTTATACTTTAATAGATTTGTTGATAGATTAAATTGTATAGTATAAGTTTACCCGATCTTAATATTGATGTTATAGATGATTGTTGGAGACACAACAAATACTATTATAAGAGAGCAATCAATGACATCAAATTATAGATCAATTACAAGGTAAATTGTTCAAAATGCTAGGTAAACTACAAGGAAAACTATTCAAAATGAAAAGAAGACCAAGTTCAACCATTAAAGGTCCTAAACAACTTTGATAGCCTATGAATATTTTGATTTACTCAAAAATGACTTTTTTAGAGCACTAAGGCACTTGATAGGGTGTGAATGTTTTTTTATATTTTTTGGAATATTATGATAAACTATGTATTTGTAGGTTAACATGTGTTTTCTTTACTAGTATGTGAATATTAATGTTGGATTTTTGATTGAGAATTTAAAAGGTTGTTATGGTTTAAGCAGATTTTGTGCATAGCCACTAAGTAATGGTTAAGTTACACTATATTTGCTACTCGCATGAAAGTTGAGTGCTTTTTTATTTATTAGGCATCATTTTCGGTTCCTTTGCAATAAAACTCTTTCCTTTCTTCAACCTAATAAGCCAACTCTTAAATCCTAAATCAATTATCTAATAATGACAATAGACATGAATGCAAATTGAAAGGGTAGCATCTTATGAGTGTTACAACTTCTAACATAATCCGTTGGAAAGCAAGCTTTTAATAAAGATGCAAAATTACTCAAGCCAATGAACAAGGCACCATTTAACCAACTATAGCCTATAGGTTTTCTTGATCGAAAGGTTCTCACTTGATTCCGAGTCTACAAAAGACCATCACCTATGATCATGGCTCCATATGCATTAATATGTTGGCACAACATGAAACTTTAGATTCCAAAATTCACCTTAAAGCATTTTGTAAACTTTTTCATTAAAATTGTCATATAAATGTATACATCTCACAAAGTTGAAAATAAGATAAGCAATAACAATATAAGGAATTTTATATACAAACAATCTTTTGGCTTTACTTCTTGCTTAGTTTAAAGCTAACATTCCATTATGATTATTTGAAGATAACATATATCCTGATAACATAAAACTACAACTCGTTGCTAATAAATTTCACTTTGTTATACCTTTCACTTTCCTTTCTAACTCTTTCATGCCAACCCTCATTCTTTGCATTTCAATTTTCATTTCAATGGCTTTAGATCTCATCTTATCCATTTCTTCAATCAAATTTTTTTTTCTTTCTCTTTTTTTCTTCAATTCTAATTAAACTTGAATTCTCTTTTTCAAGTATTTCTACTAACTTCATTCTTTCCTTCAACTCTTCATTATCAATTACCACTGGCTTCCTAGCTCCAAAGACATTGCTCATTTCTTCAATCCACTTCCAATACCAATAATTATCAACTTAAAATATCAAATAAGACTTCAAAGAACAATACTTTACAATATGCATAGGTACATAAATTTCATTTTCAAAGAATAATACTTTCCAATATGGGCAGCAAAGGAAAATCTTTCTTGGGTTCGATTTTGTTCATGAAATATATATATGGTTATCGTCATCATGTGTTTGCATAAATGCGTCTTATAACTTGGAAAAGATATTTCGAGCTTTATCCATGTTGAAGTTATTACTTATAGATATTTTAGTTGCCATATGAACAATTAGTTTATCTAGGTTGTAGATTTGATTTTTTTTTTTTTTGGAATAATCATAGGGAAAGGGGTTAATGGACTGATAATGGTTTGGGATTTTTGAGGGATTTACTTGAAGGTTCATCTCTCGAGCTTTGAGATTTTTAATTTGGGGGATTAGGGACAAAGAGGGGTTTGGGTTTTCAATTAGGGTTTAGGTTTTTAATTATAGAAGTATAATAATTGCTTTATGACAAAATAAGAGAATGGGGTTAGAGAAAGTTTGAAGGATAAGAAGGAAAGAGAAAACGAAGAAAAAAGAAGAGAGATGATGGTCTTTTAGGTTTATTTGAGATAAAGGAAATGGTGATCTATGAATTTGCTTGATTATGAGAATATGAAGGTAGACGAAGGAGAAGAAGAAGGAAGATGGTGTGCTATGAAAAATTAAAATGGAAAGTAAATGACATATGGACTAGGTTTAAGGAGTTAGGGTTTTTTAAATTTGTGGGTTTAATTCTATAAAGAAAAAAGGAGAAGATGAGGAAGAAGAAATGAGGATCTCTAGGTTTGATTATGAGAAGAAGAAGGTAGATAGAGGAGAAGAAGAAGGAAAATTGAAAGAATAAGCTAATGGGCATGGTGTGCAAAATTAAAATGAAGAACAAAGGGTTATGGTTAATTTGAATTAGGGGTTTTATTGTAATTGGGGTATATAGGAGATGACATGTCTTTCAAGCTTTGTAATTGATTTTCCACGTAATCGCTTACATGGATCCTACATGGCATATTTAGTCTAGCATTCATGTTTTGTCATATGTCATGTCAACTTTACCTCAAAATTTTGGTTAGAAAATCAAATCTATGCTAATATTGTTATCGGAGGCTTAGTTGATGACCTTTCTATCTAAAATTAAAGGAACAAACTAAAATCATTAGAAAGTGTAAAGTTCATGATTTTTTTGAAACATTAAGCCTTTTATTTAATTCATAATGATGTTTGGAGTCCCTCAAGGATCAATACTTTTTTCAAGAAAACAAATAGTTTATGACTTTTATTGATGATCATACTCCTTTATGTTGGATTTATTTAATGACAAATTTTTTTTGAGATTGTGAACTTGTTTAAAAAATTTTATACAATAACTAAAACCTAGTTTCAAACAAAAATTATAATTCTTCATATTGATAATGGCACTAAGTATTTTAATAAAATTCTTAAATGTTTCTTAAAAGAAAAAAGTTATTCGCCATCAATCTACTAATGTTGATATACCATAATAAAATGCAATAATTGAGCAAAAAAAAAAATACTTATTGGAGTGTCTTGTGCCATTATGTTTTCAATGAATATCCTTAAATTTCTTTGAGGAGAAGCATTTTTAATAGCATCCTATTTAATTTACAAGATGTCTACTCATGTTCTTAACTATACTACACCTCTTGAATGTCTTAATTTTTTGTTTTTGAGACTCGTATTCACTCACATTCGCCCCTAAAATTATTTGGTTGTACTCGTTATGTTCAATTAACTAGTAAGGGATAGTCAAAGCTAGATCCAAAGGCTAAAAAATATGTTTTCATAGGATATAATCCAAATAAAAAAGGGTATAAATGTTTTGATCCAAAAAGTAGAAAAAACTTGGTCTTTATAGATGTTTTGTTTCTTGAACGTCAACCTTATTTTCAAGAAAATTCCCTTCAAGGAGAGAAACAAGGTGAAGAATACTTCTTAAATATCACTCCCACTTCTTTACCTAAAATTATGGACTTTGAAACTATTGTTTCAAATTCTACAAAAAATGATTTTAATGATATGAAAACTATTACCCTTAACATTGTTTTGCGAGGCATTGTTGAGTCTTCGACAAGGGGAGAAATGCTACCAAATATCCTAAGAGATGTGAATATGAGTTTATGGTTTATGTAAGGAGGAAGACTCATCAAAAGAGTTGAGGGCCTACTATCCCCTTGGCACAAAGTCAATCGGATGTATTGACGAACTTGTAAACACCTTAGATACACTAGACTCTTCTCATACTAATAATTCTTCTTTGCCCTCTACTATTCCTATTTTGTATGAATTTCTTGAATATTGCAATCCCGGTATTCTTATAGAAATTAGAAAAAATATCTATTCTTGCACTAATCACCCAATTTAAAAATAAATGTCTTATAATAAACTCTCTCAAAGTTATAAGGCACTTACATAAAAAATCTCTAACCTATTTGCTTTGAGAAATATTTAAGAAGCACTTGATGATCCAAAGTGGAAATCGGTAGTAATGGAAGAGATGAAAGCTCTACGAAAAAATGAAACATTAGAGATTATGGAATTATCCAGAGACCAAAAAATAATTAGGTGTAAATAGGTAGTTATAGTGAGATGCAAGGTCGACGGAACTATATAGAGATACAAAGTGAGACTTATGGCTAAAGAGTTTACCCAAACTTGTGGTGTTGATTACCATAAAAAATTTTCCCTAGTAGCCAAGAATAACTCTATCCATGTTTTATTATCCCTTATAGTTAATTTCAATTGTTCACTATACCAACTAGATATAAGGAATGCCTTTCTTAATGGCAATTTGGAAGAATAAGTGTTTATGTGTCCACTATTAGGAGTTAAAAAGTTTATTGGTCAAGATAAAATCTACAAACTCAAGAAGTCCCTATATGGCCTCAAACAGTCTCCAAGAGCATGTTTGAATGTTTTGAAAAAGTTATAAAGAGCTATAGCTATCATCAAAGGCAAGCATACCATACTATGTTTTATAAACATTTCTAGAAAAGAAAGATTGCAGTCTTAATCGTTTATATAGATGACATAATTTTGACAAGTGATTATCTTAAAGAACTAACAAAGTTGAAGAAGAGACTAGCATAAGATTTTAAAATTAAAGATTTTGGGATTTTGAAATATTTTCTTGGTACGTAATTTGTAAGATCAAGAGAAGGTATTTTCATAGGCCAAAAGAACCGCATCCTCGATTTACTCAATGAGACAGGACTTTTGTGTTGCAAAGCTATCAAGACTTCAATTGAAGCCAACATAAAGCTTAATGTTACTAAGGATGAAGAGTGATTGAAAGAGACAAGTTTCGATGATTGGTTGGGAGATGAATATATTTATCACATACTCGTCCCAATATAGCATTTTCTTTAAGTATGGTAGACCAATTCATGCATTCACTAGGATATGAACACTTTAAAGCTACCTATAAAATATTAAGATACCTAAAGGAAACACCTAGAAGAGGTCTAATGTTTAAAAAGAATGATAATATACAAGTAGAAGTGTATACATATGTTGATTAGGAGGGAAGCATTTTTTTTAGAGATTATCAATTTTAGGATACTATACATTTATTGGAGGAAATCTTTTTATATGGTGAAGTAAAAAACAAAGTGTTATAGCATAGAGCATCATTAAGGCTAAGTTTAAATCTCTTACATACAAGATTTGTGAGGTGATGTGAATCAAGAGGGTCTTAGAAGACTTAAAGATATGGTTTTCACTTTCTACAAAAGTTTATCGCAATAACAAGACTACCATTTTGATCACTCAAAATCTAGTCCTACATGATAGAAAGAAGAGCATCAAAGTTGACAAACACTTCATTAAGGAGAAACTTGAGAATGGTTTAATCTATGTTCATGATGTATGAACTACCTAATAGCCAAATAGACATACTTACCAAATGACTCGTAGAAGAGACAATTTAATTTTCTAGTAAGCAAGCTAGCAATGAATGACATTATACAAGCTAGCTTGAAAATAAGTATTAGAAATAAGAATATATAGGATTAACTATACGAAATATTAGGATTGATAGAGTTATAATATTAGAGATGTTTTTAAAACTATTCCAAAGTTAAATCTTTAATGGTATGAAGGATCTTCTTTTTGTAATCATTCTAACTAAGGGGTAATTTTACAATTATAGTCCCTATTTATAGTGATTTAGATATCCGAACTTTAAACTCTTTGAATTTCGATACTATAACGATACAAGTCATGAACTTGATCCATAACGAGATAAATTATCAACCATTTTAAATTCAAAAAATTTCATAATGAAAAACTTATCTCGCTCCTTATTTTTCAGTATTGTATTTAAATTCTAGCATTTTCTAGATTTTTTTCAAGCACTAAATATTAGTAAAGAGATTGTATAATCGATTTGATAATGTATTGAGAATGTGGCCTCTACACAATACTTCACCATACTTCACCAACGACATATCGACATGTTTTTTTCATTCGATCTTGCGTTGTTTAGGATCGTCATCCTTTGGTTCTTAAAGTTCCTATAAATTTGGGTCGGTATGTAAGCAATCTTATTTCCAGTAAGTATGAACATCGGTGTATCCTTTCATCGACTAAAATTCATTTCATCAAAGCAATCCAGTTTCACTTTGTTCCGATCCACCACTTGAAATGACCTCTATGCCCTTGTTTTCATCTTTCAAATAATAATCACCTTAACTTTGTTGAAAATTCTTGATAATAATTACAAAATTAAAGAAGATGAAGGCGAGAAGATTGTAGTGCTTAATTGCATGCATAAATTTTCTACATTGTTATTAAAGTGATTATTACTCTTACTATAATATTATAGGAATTTGTGACAATTTACCTTTAAGATTTAATTTTGCACCCAAAGAATTATAGAAAATATTTCTAAAATTCCTTTTAGAGAATTTCTCTTAAAGTTATAGAGTTTTAGAAAGAAAAAAGTTTGAGAGGAGGATTGTAAAATAAAAATCACGTTCTATGCCTTATGCAATATTCCTCTATTTATAGATTACTAGAGCCATTTCATAACAAGTGAGACTCGTTGAAAAATAAATGTGATTAAATAATTAATTGTTAAATTGTAACATTTACAATTCGATAGTCATGTTTGTTCAAAACTAAATTCTAACTATCATAAAAATTATGAATTATAACATGGTTGTATTAGATTACGGACGCAGGTCGTGTAACCTATTCTCCCTAAATTGACACATTGTGTTTGGTGTAACAAAATTGTGTCGGATGATAGACATGATCGTGTAACGTATTCTGTCCAAATTGACACTTTGTGCTTAGTGTAACAAGGTCGTGTTAGATGACAAATATGGGTTGTGCAACCTATTACGTTAAAAAATCTCTTCGACATACTTAACTTGTTATTTATCAAACCTAATATTTCCAACATAATCTATAACAAATTGTCTCTTAAGATTGAATCAAAGGCATTGAAAATAAACCCATAATTCGTCGACCTTTTTGTACTGTAGACAACCTCATTAGCTAACAAAGCTCCATCCAAAATTTGTCTACCAAGAACAAAATTTGACTAGACCGCATTAATAACTTCATGCATAACATTTTTAAGTTTGGAAGCTAGCATTTTGGAGATAATCTTTCAAAGATCATTAACAAGGCTAAAGGATTCGAAGTAAGAGAAACACACTCTTATGAGTTTTTGAGAACTAGAGTAATAAAGGAATTGTTAATACCTTTTAGCATTGACCTTGTCCCAAAAAACTCAAACACCACCGTATCATAAATATCACCACCAATCAAGCCTCAAGCATGTTTTAAAAATTAAAATTATATCCATCACGACTTGGCACCTTTAACCCGTTACAACTCGAATTACATTCTTCACTTTCTCTATAGACTCTATCTTCTCTAGATCACAAGCGTAAGTACAACTAAGCTTTCTAAAACCATGGTAACCTAGGTAAGGTTGGTTCTTAAAATTTCTAGAGAATAAGCAAGAGAAAAAATGAACTACTTCCGACTTGATGGCATTTGAGTCAATATGATTGCATTTCCCCCTAATTTTACTTGTCGAGTGGAAACATTTTGTATTACAATCACCTAACTTCCACCAAATTGCTCTTGCCTTTTACCTCTACAAGGATTCCAATTTTTCAATGATAGACCATGAGTTTGACCAATGAGATTTAAGCACTCCAACTCTAAAATAGAAAGATCCTAAATTTCTTTAATAAGCTCTAGCTCATTAATTGATTTTTCTTCATCCTTCAACCGACCATCCATATTATCAAAAGAAGAAGCATTCCACTCCTTCGGCTTACATTTAAGACTACTTAAGCTTTTTATGATTCTCAAAAGGTTAGGCTCAACTTGATATTCATCCTCTCACATGCTTTGCAAAGTAATATTAAAACCTGGATGATACCACCAACAGTCGAGATCTAAATGACTTCCAACCCTAACTAACATTATTAGTTCCAAGATCTAAGGGCAATGATCGGATAGGCCCTTATGGAGCCCAATCAATTTACATCTCGAAATGTGTAAAAACTAATCCAAACTATAAAAAAGCTCTACTGATTTTGCGCATTTACCTTCTCTAAACCCGAGTGTTCATGTGCCTAATCAAAGGATACTCAAGCAAGATTAAAGTTCATCGCTAGCTTGTGCTATTTTATTAAAGTCTCCTACTAGAATTGATGGCACTTCAAAAGCAAATTGTAACATTGTCAACTCCTCTCACGGGCTCTTTCTACCAACTACATCACTATAGACATAAACACGCACGACTATGCCATTTGTTTTCAAATTACTTTCCAACATCATACTTTTTTTGTTTCATATTAGTTTCATTCAAAAGGTATGAAATTAAGTGTTAAACTGGTAAAAGATTTTTTTTCTTATATATTTTTTAGATTATTATGAAATTAAGTGTTAAACTAACAAATTTTAGAACCTAATTATGCTAATTAATTAAATATAGAAAACATACATAATAATTGGTGGATAATTTATAATTTTAATATTTTTTAATTCATTCACGACAATTTTAAAAATCAATGACAAATTTGTAATAAAAATATTAAAATAAACAAGATGTATTTGCAAAGAATTTATAAATTCTAATAAACCAAATATAAGTACAAATTAATACAAACTAAAGACTTATGTATGCAATCAAATTAGATGTGCAACTAAAAAAGTCAGGGATTAATATGATTGAAAGCAGTAAGAACTAAAATGAGAGTTTGAAAAACTATGAGAACGGTGCAAAATCAAAGAGGAAGCTCTCGTTTACGCTGATTCCTCACAGCCAACCACTAAAGAGATGCGAAACAAGAGGTAAAACGAAGAAAGGAAACTCATTCTCTTACAAAAGGGAAGCGTGCTCCTCACCTTCCCATGCTGCTTCTCCTGTTGATGCTTGCTATAATTCAACAACTAACATTAGTTTTTCGTTTTTTTCAAAAAGTATTGAGTTCGAATATCTCTTTTTTTCAAAAAAATAAACAATAAAGAGAGACTTAGAAATAACATATAGCAATACAATTAAAATTTATAAAACCAAAGTACCTAAATTGAAAACCTAACTCCTATGTTTTTGCGTAGCTATACAAATTTCTCAAGTATTGTGTTAAAAATGAACAAATTTTTTATACGTTAAAGATTAAAATATAATTTATATTATTTTATAATTATTTGACTTGTAAGAATGAGACCACATTCATTTTCATATCTCTTATAGATTATCCATGGATTTTAATTTAAATCCGTAGAAAACCTAGTGTTTCATTTGATAAGCTAGCTAGGGTTTTATTTGATAACATTGATGGGAAAAATAGTTCCATAACCTAATCAAAATTTTGTGTAAATATATTTATAATATGGATGTGAAGACTTAATTATTTAAGATTTATTTATGTGAAAATTGGCTCGCGATTCCTCTGTTATTTGGCTTGTCTTAAATTACTACTCAATATAATATATTTTTGAAGCATTCTACCTAGATTTTTAATTCAAATTGACGTTTGGTATTCATTAATAGAAGAACTGAGCATGGGTCTTGGAGAGTAATAGGTGGGAAACACAATATTGTGTGTAATTGTCGAAATGTTGGAGTTAAAGCTGTGCACCAAAAAGGGGGCGAACTGACTGGGTGGCATACGAGTATACTTTGGATGAAGAAGAACACGAGATGCCCAAATGTGCACAATGGTTATGCGCTTCACAAGCTTTACAAAAGAAGTGGACCTGTACTATGTCCCATATTTCAGCATAAGTGTTAGAATTAATTTTGAATTCCATAATAATGTAATGTAAATGTGAGTTTTTCAAAGAGTTTTAATTATAGCTACTTAATAATGTAATGTAAAACAAAGTAGCTGGGAGTTAAATTTTACAGAATTGAGGATGATTGAATTTTTTTAAAAAAATGTTTAAAAATACAATATTACTATTTATTTAGTTATGTAATATTGCTAGTATTTGTATAGTAATATATATGTTGAATTTTTGTAAAATAACTTGTTATAAATGTATGATAATATTAATTTTTGTTTTTTTGCGGATCTTGACTTGTAGCATTATTATTTTAGAATTCGAATTAATAAATATTTATTTTGTTACTACGTAAACAAGAAATGAAAAATATTTATTTTTTTAATAATTTGATTGTATTTTCTATTTTAGTTCAAGGAATTTTTTTATTAAAATTATTTGATTTTGTGCTTTTGAATTGTGTGGCATTTTGATTTTTTATTTTTTTTACAAATTTGATAGATAAAATATTATTTTAATATATTTTCATATAGATGTAGTAATTAAAATATATTTTATATTAAAATAATAAAATAAATATAGTAAGTATAAATATATGTTTTTTATATAAAATCAAGTGATAAATTTAATAGACTTCGAATCTGATCTGAATATGTGAGAATTAAAATCTAAATTAATATTTTCAAAATTCAATTTGATTTCATAAAATTCAATTTGAATTGTTTTATCAAAAAAATCAAATCTAGATTTATATATTATGATTTGATTTGAATCCAATATTCGTTAATTATGGCATAGTGCAAGCATAAATATTAGTAGTTGTTTATATAATATTAGTGAAACATGTTTGGTCATAACCTTGTTGTCTATGCTTTTGTATCATAATGTTATTATTATTAGTAATGGTTTGGTTATCTCTTAAGTTGATTTTTTTTCTTCTTTCAATATATATATATATATATATATATATATATATATATATATATATAATTGATTATTATAATGATTGGATTTCTTTTTAATGGCGAGAAGTTCTTTCACCTTAAAAAGGAGATTTACTGTACATTTATTTTAATTAGAATTTTTTTCCCTCCAATAAAAATTATATATATTAGGTTTTTTTGGATGAAAATTACCAATGCTCCTTACTATATTTTTCAAAAAGAATTAATTAATATCATCAACATCAAATATAATTTTAATTAAAAATTTATTTTAAATTTCAATTAATAAAATCAATTTACTTGTGTTTGTTTGGGAATCTTTTGTTTGGTTATTTCAATTTAATATTCACATATTTTGGGAAGAGTATGCTTCTCCTTCAACTAATTTTTTTTAATTAATAAAAGTCAACTTTGTGTTTATTTTCAGTTTTTTTTTATATATATTTTACATTTAATTTTTTTTATTAATTTTCTATAGTTTAATATTTTTCTTTTTTATTTGTAGTTATTTTAAACTATACAAGTAGCATTATCTATATCTTCCATTGAAGTTAATTAACAAATTTGGTCGATCATTTAACGTATCACGAACAAAAGTGGACGGAAGAGTTAAATTCATTTAAAATTACTAATAAAGGGGTTGATAAAAAAATTATGCTTTATATTTTATTTTAGAATTTGGATTAACAAATACGTATTTTGCTACTACGTAAACAAGAAATGAAAATTATTTATTATTATTTTTAATAATTTTATTATATTTTTTATTTAGTTTTCAGTTTTTAAATCAAAAATTCTATTTTGATATTTCTTAAGAAATTTTTTGCCAGTTTTTATTGTAGAATCTTGAATGCTTTAATACGATACTCTTCTATATATTTTTGAGGCTAGGAATCATTGTCGATTCTTGTTTCGACCTTGACGACAAGGTGTGGGCTCGCATTGGAATGATACGAAGAATGAATTTTGAATTTGTTTTAGAATTTTTGAAAGATGTAATTACAAATTTATAACTTCCTCATGCCCATTTTCAACGAGTATTCTTAACAGTATAGTAAGGATAAGACACTAATAATGGAGTATGCTTATCCTATCTGTAACGACAAACTACATTGCTTCTCCTTCCTACCAAATTACAGCCATTCTATATTTTTATATAAAAAATATCATAACGCTTGTGTTAATAAATTATGCTTTATTTTTTTATGATATACTAATATTATTCAATATATATATGAGATTCTTTTAATTGACGTTCCTGATAATAATCTTGCCTCGGCCACTGTTATTAGGTAAAAAAATTTAAAATATTTTTTTGACATATATATCGATAATTATGAAATTAAATTTATCTTAAAAAATAATGTAAAATCATCTCGTTAGTCTAACTGATTAAGCTTTTTGGTTGATTTGTTTTTTGACATAGTATCAAAGTTTTATTTACCAAACACTTTGAATCCTACCACTTTCATGTGTAAGTTTACCACCTCCACATGCAAGTTTTTCTAATTTAACAAGCTTTTATTGAAACAGGTGTGTAATAGAGTAATATAGAACCTCTTATTAGATTTTATTTAACAACTTAATTTTTTAGGTTGATTGTTTTTTTTTTTTTTTTGACATTTTAGTGTCTAATTAAGTAAATAATTACAAAATCAAGTGTTAATATGATAAAGTTAAGTGTCTAATTATGCTAGTTAATTAAATATTAGCAAATATTCATTATAATTAATGCATACTTTATAATTTTTTTAAATGATTCACTAAAAAATGTTAAAAATCAAGGACAAATTCGAAATATAAATATTAATTAATGAGATGTATTTGCCAAATATATATATATATATATATATATATATATATATATATATATATATATATATATATATATATATATATATATATATTCAAAAAAAAAAAAAAACCAAATTAATATAAGAGACATGATTTACTAAAGTTAAGATGGTAATGTATGCGATTTGAGGTAATTTAGTGGTGAGTGTCTTTGTCATTTAATTCTGTAGAAAGATTTAAGATGTATATTAGTATTCATTTCTCTCTTTAGGTGAAAAGATCTTGATTGATTAGCTGGGATAGTTTTAAACCAATGTGCTGCACGTAGTTACAACTTCTTTTAGACTCGGGCGCTAGTGTTCTTGCTTAAGAAGAAAATAAAAATTAAAAAAAGAACACAAGTTGCAGGTTAGGATAAGAAGAAACAAAGAAGGTATCTTTGCTTTTGAGTGGACAATATATTTAGTCCCCTAGTTCTCAAAATTAATTTACTATCATGGTTAGATAGTTGGTTCCATTTTTAATCTAAAAAAAAAAATTGTTGCATATTTTTATTTGAATATGTTACGAGTTATTAGAATAAATAAATAATATTAATACTGAAGTAGATAATTGATTCCATAATTAAGTGATGATCTCTAATAACTTTTTTTTTTTTTTAATTGCGTCCTAGCAATAAAATTGTGTTTTATTACTTGCAGAAAACGTTCTCCCACAAGGACAATGGTCGCTACGTTCACTAGCCCACCCACGATGACCATCCATGTATAAAATATGGAGAGAAGGTGGCCTCGATGCCAAACATCTAAGGTAATATATATAATTTCAATATTTGCATATTAATTAATTAATTTCAAATATTATTGATATAATGGAACTAATCGATTCATATTTTAATTTTAGGAAAAAAGAAGAAGATTTATTAGCAAAAAAATACAAGTAATTGCAATAATTGAACTTGTGTTTTTATCAAATAACGAGATATAAAAATTAGCGAGTACTTAAAGATTATGATTGTCGCCCGTTGAATGTGAATCCCTTATTTGATTCCTTATATTTGGTGCACTATTAGCATCTCCTAGGGATCGAGTAATTATAGCCAATGTCTTGAACGTCTTAAGATTCACATTTAGGCTCGGGTTTAAACCTTGGAGTTGTGTTAGGACTAATAACATTATTTCTTGATGCAAACTAGCTTTTTGCTCTTCTAGCTTTTCTTCCGTTTTTGTTTTCATATCTTATGTAATTTCTTATCTTTGTTAAAGGAAAAGAATCATCCCCCGCTCTAGAGGAAGGTGCGGGCAAGGCGGCGATGACGTTACCAATCCTATCTCGGTCCAGTCCTAATTAGCCTCTTCCTCTCTCTTGTGCATGCAAGGAAGGGGGGATAGAACATATAGACAGAAAGGACTTTCCCAGTACCGCCCCTAGGGAAAAAAGGACCCCGAAAAAGACTCTTTCCAAGAAACTGTCTGGCTTACTTCTTGCTTAGCGTGGAAGCAGAGCCAGAAAGACGAGGGAAGACTTATAGCAGACAAGGAGCGCATATGCATCCTATAAGGAAATGGACAAGCATTTAGTAATCAAAAGGAAATCAATCCACCAAAAGGTCAGTTTGAATAAAGAGAATAGAGTACTAGAAATCCCTCGAAGGGAAGGCAAAAAATAATAGATTAGATATTCGAAGGGAATCCTAGTACTTTTAGTAGAATATACTTTTAGA
>CAWUPB010000001.1:107500-240000 GCA_963924115.1 Dovyalis caffra
TTCATGCCGTGTGTGGATCGAACTCCAAGCAAGGGCGGTAAGGCATTACGCTGTGGTCAATCTTCAGATATGGAGTAGGTACCGAACCGGAGTCAGAGTCAGCTGCGGCATTTCATTCAGTCAGCTTGGCTTTTTCTATAGTTTGCCTTTTTGTCTACCTTCTTTAGTCAATGTCGCATTGGTCCATTCCGCTTAGCAGGCGTCTATGTTCATCGACTGGCATTCCGTTAGATTGACTTAGGCTTAGAACTCTGGCTCTACAAGAAAGGGTGGCTATCCACTCCTCGATGAGGGTGACAATAACAACACTTGAATAGAACCTCTCTTCAATTGATTTAAGAAAGCTAATTAGCCAGAACTAGATTGAAACTAGAAGCTACCCCCCGGGAAGGGATCCAAAAAGACTCATACGCTTGATGAACAGACAAACCCTCTCTCAGACGGACGGACCATAATTTGGGATTCCCATAAGACAGGGACTAATCCAAATCTGTTGCCTCACTCTTTGTTGTTGCATCGAGCAGATCATTGCTAGTGGTGCCATAATACTTTTTCTTGCCTATGGGCTTTACACTAATCTAGTTGTGTCAGACGGGTAATCGAAGAGGTGAAGCAATTCTGATTCGATAGGTTTGAGAAGCAATAAGTATGGGCGTAGATCAGTTTAGAGAGTTAAGGCGGCAAAGTCATGAACCCCAGGGAAATCCGCCGATTGGTCGATCGATCTTAAGCTTCTTGTTTGATCGGGTCTCTCAGGCAGGCAGGGAATGAAATTTTGATGATAGAAAAATAATCTTCTTCGATGACTCTCTTCCACTGGTACCATCCCATCTTCCTCTCTTAACCCGAATGGGATTGATGAACGGACCTTTTGATAAGGGAATAAACGAGTTGTTAATCTAATCCGATCATTTCGAAGAGAAGCTTACCTTTGGTTCGGGAAGCCCAATCCGCGCCTAGGTTCTTCGTCCTCTCATTTGGAAAGGCAAGCAAGTAAGGAAGGGGGTCTGTGATTAATAGGTAAGCCTGTGCTGCTAGTGTTAAGCTAGTGGTAAGGCAGCAGTAGGCCAGTAATCTTTCTAAGAGTATGCCTTTCCGTGCAAGTATTCTCCTCGCTTTCAAAGCGAAGATGTTGACTAAGTAGTCGGCCGACTTACTAATACCAGCACCACTAAAAGAAAGAGGGCTTTCTTCTGCCTTTCCTTCCTTTTACACCTTCGATTGGGACTTCTTAGTGGTCCTTGGCCATTCCTCCTCGACCCACTCGTCCATCATGTCTTGTCTTAGAAGAGAGATGCCATGGCCCATGTTTGAGATTGTTCGAGATCGGTCAAGTCTTGTCTTCTTTTCTTTCAATTATGGTAGAGTGAGATGATAGCGATTCCGAAGAGGAGCCTTAGGCAAAAGGTCCGAGCAAAAACTTGAATAAATGCGAAAGTTGGTCGAAAAGTCATGATTGACAAAGCTCGAGACCATTGATCTAGAGCCGCTCGGACTCGATCTCCTTTGTCATAACCTGGAGGCCTTAGCAGAACCAAGCTAATTTGTTCCTTTCTTTGGCTATACAATCGCCTTGTCTCCGGGACTTAGAGTCAACCGTAGGCTTTGTTGAAGTCACCGGGTAAGGGTGTTAGGCCGATTCCAGTGAGTGGATGGCTTGAATGATGCCTTGGAGAGAGGGAAATACCCAAGTTGCCTTTGGAAAGAGGTTTGCAAGTCCTTACGCTAAGGGAGAGGCTCGACCATAGGTTTGTCTCATTCGTTTAAGTGGGGCTCCCGTCGTTCCAGTCTGTCTTCCTATTTATTCGAGATGGAATGCTAGACCCAAGGAGTGGATGGACCAGGTGGCTTAAGCTTCGTCTTTGAATAGACCGAGGTCTCGTTGCTTGACTTCCTCTCCCTTATTCAAGTTGGGACACCGGCCCTTACACCTAGTTGCCTTAGTAGGACGGGAAGACTTCTTTGTTTCGACTTTTGACTCAATTGACATGAATCCAGCCTCCTTTGTTAGAATCCGGTGATGCTCGCTTTCGCCCAACTCTTTGAATCATTGATGAGTCAAGTCGGTCCCCGATCTCCTCCGGCGGCCGACTTTGCTTTCGGGTCAATAAACGAATCTAGCTTACTTAAGATTTTGAAAAACTCTTGGCCGTAACCCATCGTCCTTTAGATGTGGAATTCTATTTTCCAGGGCCTCGTCGCTTAAGATTCTAAATAAACTGAATCCGTTAGTTCGGGGGAAAGAGAATCAATCTGTTGGTTAGGTGTCCGCCTTTGTATCTTTGGATCCGTATTCATACGTTGGAGTTGGAACTACGGCCTCCGCCCTCCAGCAAAAATTCTTAAGCTTGATCGGTGTCATAGCCTCGGGACCTTGCGGACAACCCACACATCGCCCGTCGCGCGCTGGTCGTCACATGAAGGTTTTTGTTTTTATGTGCTTGCTATGCGCTTTCTCGCTTGCCTATCTCTTTGCCTTTCTCTCGCAAGCCTCGCTTCGCTTCTCTAATCGCTAAGCCCTATACAGATTGGAGCGGTGCCCTTCCTTGATCTTCTCTTCTTTCTGTGCGAAAACCATCTTTCTCAGTTTCAGTTGAACAACCAGTTCTGAATCTACTTATGTCTATCCTCACGCGTATAAAAAATTCTCTCCAGAACGTGAGCTTGTATTTAAAAAAAATCGATTCGTTCGATCAGAGCCTGTTAGAGATTCACAATCACCGAAAGCCGAGCTATGGTATGGGCCCGCAGGTTATGGATAGTGAGGAAGGTCATGCCAATTGAGGTATGGGCTGTGTGATGACTTTATCTTTTAGGGAAGGCTCTTTACCAAGTGAGTCTGCGTAGCATGCTCCGAACCAGAAGAATCATTTGAAATCCCATTTTCACCCGGATGAAGCTTCCTTCTAACTAGCAAGTGGAGCCCGGATTATGCATTACACTCTGTCCTCCACTGCAGAATCTGCTGTTCCAAAGAAGGATAAAGATTCTTTTTCTAAATCTCTGTATTTCGCCCTATTTACTTTACGGATGTGAGACCTACTTCTTTACAGAGCCTTTCTATCTATCTTATCTAAATGATAAAAAAAAATGGATTATATTATTATGATCTAAGGGATCCAAGACCAAATCTGTATCCCATTCTTCAGGTATATCCCTTACTATGTCCCTTTTCTTTCTTTATGTCAGAGTAAGCTGGTCTTTCTCTCAGATCAAAGCGGTTGGTGACAACGTGAATTTTATTAGGAGGGACAATTGATTTTGGAAGAGATTGAATTAAAAAGAATGCGAACCTCGGTCCTAATCGAGTGGATCCCAAGCCAGCCCATTAACCCATGTTCTGCTAGCCAGCTAAGCTAAAGCTTGCCATCGACCGCTTCGTTTGGAAGTAAGCGCATCTGCCCACCTATCCATCAACCAAGAGAGAAGGGAATGACCAACCAAGCGAGCAGAGCCCAACTACCAATCCTGGAACTGGTGGCAATCTAACGAATCCGGGAAAGGAAGTGACCTCGCCGGAGCCTTCATTCGTCCTCCTCCGAACCCCATCCCTATGACTCAAGATCTGTAGCGCCATCGAGGCGTAGCGAGACAATGAGTTCTGTTCCTCCAACCTTCTCATCCAAGTTCTTCTTCTTCACCAGGCCATAGCACTAAAGATCCCTCGTCTCCTCCTTCCTATCGAGACCCCATCTCCTGCACCTGCTAAGCAAGATCTTTCATCTTCCACTACCAAGCATCTCTATCTCCATTTCTTTGTTCCGATGTCTATCCTGCGGACTTCCCATATCTAGATCCCTGGGATGCAATGAGGCAAATCCAAGTCTTTCTTCCCCTGGGTCCTCGTAGGCGAAAGAAAGAAGAAAATTGGGATTAAGTGGAACGAAGGGTTGGCTCCTCTCGCTTCTCCCTTTAACACCAACGTATGTCCTCTTAGTCAAGGAAAACCCCTTTCTTTATCTTTAGTTAGGGCAAATTGAAGAATCTTTCCCACGGGTCAGGGTTATATTGCTAGCTTCTTCATCAAAAGGAAGGGCCAATAAAGATGAAACTTACCACACCAGTACGAAAAGGGAGATTTGGACCCAGGAGCTAGAACTGATAAAGAGAATCATAAATTTTAACCAGTGCAAGCTAAGCGTAAGGAATTGGCAGATGAAAGTAAGACTATGCAAAAGCAAAAAAGGTATAAATCTTATTTCACCTATAGTAGAGGGCTTTCCCTTTCCTTATGAAGCGTGCTTTCATGGCCATAGAGTTCCCATTCTTTCGTGTGCGCCTGGTCAATAAAGACAACCTTCTCTAATCGTGTAGAGCGAGGCAATGAGCATTATGCCGCTTGCGACTCCCGTGTCTACTTTTGACAACTCGGGCGGTGGTAATGTAAATTTGTGCGCTTGGTCCATCCCGTACTTGCTCGCGAGTGCTTTCTTTCCTTCATACATCGAGGGGATATCCGTAGAGCCGGGTCTGGTTGATCCGGTGGAACAATATTCAAGGTATGTCCTTTCCACTTCTGTTATAATAGAGACTTCGGTTGAGCTGATAAGGGCGGGTTAGCGAAGTGCAATCCTGGGCTTGGTGCCTAGGAGGTCTACGATCAGAGCGCACTCACATCCCTTGCAGTCACTGATCTCCGACCACCCTACGTTTGCTTCTTCTTGCTTAGAGCTGAAAACCTTCTCTAAGACCCTACTTCATATAGACAGAACGAAAGAAAGGAGGTCGGTAAAAGTTAGGCCCATTGAGCTCAAGATCTCTAGAGCGAAAAGAAGCCGTACAACACCTTTCACTCATAGAAGAAGTGAGCGCTTCGGTTCCCCATAGGAGAACCTATGCTTGACCCTGCTAACGAAAGGGCCCCAGCCCCCAAGGGGCGAGGAAAGACAAGAACGAACAGAGGAAGGAGCAGCGTAGCAAGAAAAAGGCCTAGCGCTTAGGTCCCTTGCTCGTCAGTCTGTCTTTCCCCTTGGGTTCGTTCAATCAAAACGAAATTTCCATTGAGTGGGGATCAAAACTACTTATAAAAGGATATACCACCTGTTGCCACATTTGCTTATTCAACTTCAAAAAAGAGTTCGCTACGGACTATCTGATGAGCTACTAAGTATGAACTTAGGACAGCTAACACCGTTACGTGAGTGGCTCACTACTTCATCTTTCCACTACTTCACCTGCTAACAACCTTACTTTTGTAGACCGATTGTAGTTCTCTTTCCCCGCCTATCGTTGAAGTTTATCCCGAACCTCGCTAACTACTTGACCGAGACCGAGCTTACCTACTTCACTTCCTTACCTCCTCCCCTTTCTTCTCACTTGACTCGGCTCACTACTTACTATCTATAAACCATAAAGAGACCAATAAAGATGGTAGACGAGAAGAAAGGAACCGACCTACTTCAACCGCACTGTGGGAAAGACATACTTTATTCCTGTGGCCAGGTCGGGTTACGGGTTAGGCAAGGAATCAGAGCGGCTGAACGAAAACCGGCATAGAATGGAATTGATTGGTTCGCCACTTCTGAAGAAGCGAAGGAGGAGGGCGCAAGGATCAACCAGCTCTTCTTATTACGATTACGTGAGTTTTGACTATCGGGATTTGGCTCATTCAATGCCATCAACCAAGGAAGTTTTTTCGACTTCAGGGAGCTCAGTTGAGTGGAAGCCGCCAAAGGAGAAGAATGCCACTTTATCGAAAGGGGAAGGACGGTCAGACAGAACTCGACTTCCAGTCCAGCAGAGAGAGAAAAGGCTATCCTCGATTCTTTCTCCAAGTCTGAACCTTCCACTTCTCTGACATCAACCAATCCAACCCAACTAGTGCCAAGGAGATACCCATCTTCTTTGATGGGATGGTGAAGGGATTTCAGTCCAGACTAATTCTTCTAGGTTAAATTCTTTTCCTCTAAAGAAGGGTTAGGTCCGTTTAGAGTCACTCGACCCGGAAACAACAGCTTTTCCTAAATAAAAAATAGAAAGGGGTTAGCATTTCGAGTGAAGTAGTTAAGTGCCCCATTCTTGATGCGAGCTCTCTACTACCGGAGTCGAAAGGAAATGACTGGGAATCTCGGTAGTTTGCTCGGAGAGCGAGAGCACTTGTTATGCCCTAGCCGGGACCGCTCACCGAACTATCGTGTCCACGAGTCAAAGCGCCACTATTTTATCCCCTTTGGGTCTTAGCACCCAAAAAGGAGAAGGCACCCGGTAAATAAGAGTTTCCATTCCAGTAGCATCAGGTTGAGTCGAGTCTTTCCGTATGACCGTCTTCAGAGACAAGATTCTGAGTAGCAGTTTCAGCTGGATCCCGAATCGACTTCTATTATCTTAATAGAATAGTTCATACGCTCGTACCAAGCAAGAGGTGCCGTGATATACCCATGAGTGAAAGGTAAGATCTGAAATCGGTCTAGAGAAGCAAAATTGCTTTTCTTTGTGAATCTCACATAAGCTAAAGTAGATCCATCAACCTTGTAATACGCGAATACCTGAATACCTATAGTTAAAGCTTTCCCCGGTACTCCTTCCCCCGGGAGATTTATTATTATTATTAGTCAAATAGGGCCACGGATGTCGGCCAGAAGCATGCTATTGAGCAAGCCCAGCCGAACCTAAGTGTCATAAAAGCGAGGCAGCTTTATATGGAACAAAAAGTATTCCCAACCGGGCAGTACCTCTTCCAGAGCCCGCTACTATGGAAGTGGGAATCCTCCTTCTCAAGGCCGAAAGAAGTAGAGGGGAGCTCCTTTGTAATGTAATGAAGGTTTGGTGTTCAGTCCGCCATTCCAAGGTAAATGCCTTTAATTCAAGTTAGCGTGGTAACGAGACGGTGAGTGAAAGCTAATCGGTTAACGAGACTGAGGAAGATGCCTAGCTAGTTTTGAACCAGAGCAGGGAAGTGAAATAGCTAAATCGGAAGCCCTCGATTAGCAAAGAGCTCCCCCAACGAGCTCTCTCCGTTCTATCCAGACTCTTTGCTAAGGTTCAAAGGCCAGTTTGAAGAAGGTCCAATGTCCAGACATGCGAAGTCAGTGAAACTTAAGTTCCAATTATAGAGGTGCCTATAAGGAAGTGGAAATAAATAGGATAACTCTGATTCCAGCCATAGTTTATTGGCTTAAAGGTCGATGAAACTTTCCCTGTAACTAAAGTCAAGCCAGTAGTTAGCGTTCTAGTTCTATTTTTGTAGACCGGATGGGACCTAACAAACTCTCTACGTTCGTACCTGCAGCTAACAAGTCAGAAGTGTCCCTTGAGTCCGAGTTAGCTGCTCTAGTTCTAGTTCAAGACAGGAAAGTATGGGATCGCTTGCTTATGGCTTTGGAAGCGAGCAACCGACCCGGCAGAAGTAGATCGGAAGTTAGGGAGTCAAAGTCTTACCTTTTTCTTTCAAGTCTTTCTGCCTTACTTTTGGAGGTAGGAGTCTAACCAGCAGTTCCCTCATTCCCCATCTCAAAAGAGTGAAAAGAAAGATCCTGCAGTGAGAAAGCTACTCTTAAGATCGAGATAGCAGGAGGTCTATCAGTGGGCCTTTCTCCCGCACTATTAACGAGCTGGAAACGGCTGCTAATACCCCGTAGGCTGAGGAGCAAAAGGAGGAATCCGCCCGAGGAGGGGCTCGCGTCTGATTAGCTAGTTGGTGAGGCAATAGCTTACCAAGGCGATGATCAGTAGCTGGTCCGAGAGGATGATCAGCCACACTGGGACTGAGACACGGCCCAGACTCCTACGGGAGGCAGCAGTGGGGAATTTTCCGCAATGGGCGAAAGCTTGACGGAGCAATGCCGCGTGGAGGTAGAAGGCCTACGGGTCGTGAACTTCTTTCCCGGAGAAGAAGCAATGACGGTATCCTGGGAATAAGCATTGGCTAACTCGTGCCGCCGGCCGCGGTAATACGGAGGATGCAAGCGTTATCCGGAATGATTGGGCATAAAGCGTCCGTAGGTGGCTTTTTAAGTCCGCCGTCAAATCCCGTGGCTCAACCCCGGACGGGCGATGGAAACCGCAGGTCGGAGTACGGTAGGGGCGAGAGGAATTTTCAGTGGAGCGGTGAAATGTGTAGAGATCGGAAAGAACACCAACGGTGAAAGCACTTTGCCGGGCCGACACTAACACCGAGAGACGAAAGCTAGGGGAGCGAATGGGATTAGATACCCCGGCAGTCCTAGCCGTAAACGATGGATACCGGGCGCCGTACGTATCGACCCGTGCGAGTGTCAGTAGCTAACGCGTTAAGTATCCCGCACCGGGGAGTACGATCGCAAGAATGAAACTCAAAGGAATTGACGGGGCCCACACAAGCGGTGGAGCATGTGGTTTAATTCGATGCAAAGCGAAGAACCTTACCGGGCTCGACATGCCGCGAATCCTCTTGAAAGAGAGGGGTGCCTTCGGAACGCGGACACAGGTGGTGCATGGCCGTCGCCGCCTCGTGCCGTAAGGTGTTGGGTTAAGTCCCGCAACGAGCGCAACCCCTCGTGTTTAGTTGCCACCATCGAGTTTGGAACCCCGAGCGGTATCGCCGTGATAAGCCGGAGGAAGGCGAGGATGACGTCAAGTCATCACGCCCCTTATGCCCCGGGCGACACACATGCTACAATGGCCGGGACAAAGTGGTCGCGATCCCGCGAGGGTGAGCTAACTCCAAAACCCATCCTCGGCTCGGACTGGAGGCCGCAACTCGCCCGCATGAAGCTCGAATCGCTAGTAATCGCCGATCGCCCATACGGCGGTGAATTCGTTCCCGGCCTCGTACATACCGCCCGTCACACTATGGGAGCTAGCCATTCCCGAAGTCGTTACCTTAACCGCGAGGGGGGATGCCGAAGGCAGGCTGGCAGTGACTCGGAGTGAAGTCGTAACAAGGTAGCCATACCGGAAGGTGTGGCCGGATCACCTCCTTTTCGTGGAGAGGTAATGCTTGTTGGGTATTTTGGTTTGACACCGCTTCACACCCAAAAAGAAAGGAGCTACGTATGAGTTAAACTTGTCGACGGAAGTCTTCTTTCGTTTCTCGATGGTGAAGTAAGACCAAGCTCATGAAAAAGAAAGAGATGAAAAATAGAAGGGATAGATACAAAATTACCACCAGTCGTAAGCCGTACTTTTTCTTCAAACGAAACCCATAAAGACGAAACGAAGTATTAAGCCTAAAATGAGTATTGCAAAAAGCACGAGATTTTTACCCGTGGTCATTATAGCGGTTCCTTCGATCCTAGAAAACCTTCGAGAAAGGAGGCTAGGAAACTACCGGAGAGAGCAAAAAAGAAAGATAATAACCGTTGCCTAGTTTTCATCATCATATTATATTAAAGTCAACGCACTTTCTTGTAGAAAGGTATCTAGTTCTCTTTTTTTTCGTCGCTAACCCACTTTTGAGTTCTTCTAGTAATTCTGGTTTGATACTATTTGTAATGATTCTTTCATATTGAGTAATTTCGTCTAGTGGCATTCGATCACGGAATCCATCGACAAGCAAAGATAAATGACTAGAATTTCTTTTTCAATTGGTAGTGGTGTATATCAGTGGTTGTTTTAGTACTTCCGTGAGCCTTGCTCCTCTATCGAGTAATGCTTGAGTCGCGGGATCGGCGTCCGATCCAAATTGAGCAAAGGCGACGACTTCTCGATATTGTGCCAATTCTAGTTTTAAACTTCCGTATACTTTTTTCATAGCTTTTAATCGAGCAACAGACCCGACGCGACTAATAGATAAGCCGACGTTAATAGCAGGTCTAATTCCACGATAAAAGAGTTCTCGTTTCTAAACGAGATTTGTCCATCGATAATGGAAATTACATTTGTAGGAATATAAGCCGATACGTCTCCGACCTGTGTTTCAATGACCGGTAAGGCGGTCATGCTCCCCGCACTCGTCCGGTCCGATCGTTTAATCGCTCTTTCTAAGAGACGTGAATGCAAATAAAAAACATCTCCCGGATAAGCTTCACGACCGCGTGGTCTTCGTAATAGTAAGAGACATTTGTCGATAAGTCGACTGCTCGTTTACTAAGATCATCATAGATTATTAATGCGTGCATTCCATTATCACGGAAATATTCTCCCATGGCACGACCAGAATATGGGGCCGTAAATTGCAGAGGAGCAGGATCCGAAGCGGTGGTCGCTACAAGAATGGAATATTCCAAAGCATTCGCTTCGAAAGAATTTGAACTAATCGTGCCACAGTTGAACGTTTCGTCCAATCGCTACATAGACACAATACAATTTCTCACTCTCGCAGGTTGCCCTCGAGTTCATTTTGCTTTTGATTTAATATGGTATCGATAGCAATAGTCGTTTTTCCAGCTTTTCGGTCCCCAATTATAAGTTCTCGTTGACCACGGCCTATAGTGAACCAAGCTATCTACCGCTTTTAACCCCGTTTGCATAGGCTCGTGCACAGCATTTACGTTCAATAATCCCAGGGGCTTTCACTTCGACACGTCTTCGCTCGTGATCGCTTAGAGCTCCTCTTCCATCAATAGGTACTCCCAAGGCGTCGACCACACGCCCTAGCATAGCCTTTCCCGCAGGAACATTCACAATAGATCCAGTTCGTTTGACAAGATCTCCTTCTTTAATAGCCGTATCACTACCAAAGACAACAATCCCCACATTCTCATTTTCAAGATTCAAGGCTATTCCTTTCACACCGCTGGCAAATTCGACCATTTCACCAGCTTGAATCTCGTTCAATCCATAAACACGTGCAATCCCATCTCCAACCGAAACCACGCGACCAATCTCATCCAACTTCAAATTGGTAGAAAAGTGAGTCATTTTACTTTCTAATAGAGTTGCTAGTTCTGATGCTCTTGAAGAGAATTCCATAATTTAATTAAAAAAAAAATTTTACTTTAAGAAATAAGAATTTCTTTCTTTTTCAGAGTCAAGGAGCAATGCCTCCGCTGATAGATCCCGCCCAGGCTTGTGCGGGTCGGTCTATGCGGACATATCCGGATCAATGCGTTGGAACACCTTCCCTTTCAATTTCTTATAGGAAGGTGATTGCACTCCATTCGTCTGCAGGTCCTCCAATAGGGCATAGAGTTTCCCCACGGACTCCTCCCCCGTGGCGATACGAGGATTATCGAGAGCTCTAGCTCCTCGTCCCATCCAACCTCCCGCTTGGGTCAAGGACCGCCATGAGTTTTATAATCTCAACCTTGACCTCGAATAGGTCTTCGGTGTGAATCCGAGCCATTTGTATGTCCTCGAAAGAGGGATTGGAGTCTTTCGCCAAAAGGCGACGTTCGATGGAGAGAACACAATCCCCCTATCACTTCATCCGGTTGATACGGATAGGGGACCACTCGTTGGGTCCGATTAGCCGGACCAGCCTTCCTCCCCGGGGAAGCGACCGGATCTCCGTAGTTTGGGAGGAGTCGGCCACCTCTCGGGTTTTACCGGTCCAGCTCTAGGTTGAGTAACGGACGTGCCCGTTTCAACGGACGTGCCCGGCACGTGACGAAGATCCCAACAGGATATCGATTTCTCCGGGATCCTCTATCCACGGGGCCGAGTTGACTTGGCCGGAAGGGGCCGGAAGAGGCAGTCCTTGACCTTCCCCCACACAAAAAATTATAAAAGGGAAAAGATCCCCCCAATGAAGACCAAAGCGAGAAAGTAAGTAGATGCGGAGAAAGCACCCAAGAAAAGAGATGATATTTATTATATCAATATATAGAAGTATAAGTCGAAAGCTTGACCCTTTCTTTTTGAAAAAGAAGAAGCAAGACGAAAGATCAAGATTAATAAAAAAATAAAGATTGATAAAAGCACGAGATTTTTAGTAGTGGTCATTATAGCGGTTCCTTCCGATCCTATAAAACATCCAAATGCATTTGCTAGAAAAAGATCGAAAGTACTTGTGATTAAAGAAAGAATATGATTAAGATAGAGTCCGACCGAAATCGGATTTCCTTTGCGTACCATATGCCCTTGCAGTCTTTTTCCCATCTCTCTTCCCGATCCAATGTGTAAGTAATCTACCAGAACTGACAAAAGAAGAGCATTTGACCTTCTTACCTGGTAGAACCTAGTGAAGTACTTCTGAACCTCTTTCTACGCTTTCTTCTCTTATGCAATTTCGAGTTAGAAGTTCACTCCGCTGTTCTCAAGGCATTTCAGAGTAAGCCTACCTTCTTATACACGCGAGGCTAGAAGGGCATAAGAAAGGGTGTGCGAGTGACAGGCTAACTGGGTTCTCTCCAACTACCTATCCAGCAGGGCAGAAGGGAGTGTGGGATTGGGTCTATCCGCTAAAGTAAGAGCTCTTCATCTTGGGCGCAATAAATCACCAAAGAAGGTGGGCAAGTTCACCAGAAAGGTCAAAGTACCATGGCGCACTCGGGCATCTTGGTGCCTTGAGCTGGGAAAACTCCTCAATCGCAATCGCGGGTATGGGATCGATTTCATTTAAGATGCCCTTCTCATTCCGTGAAGGCCTTTCCCACTCTTGACAAAGGGCTTCCATTGGGTGAAAAAGTGTAGTTCTCTTTTAAAGCTCCTTCTCTCTTCTCCTTTTCCTGACTTTCTACTCCGGCTACAGAGCCTTATAAATGCCATGAAGCTTAGCCGAACTACTTGGCTTTGGCTCGGCTCAAAGAAAGAACTGGGTCACTGAGCGAACTCCCTTTTGAGGTAAGAAGAGCTCCTATTTGAACTAACATCGGATACCTGCTTTAAGAAGACTTGCTAAAGGGAGCGATCCTCCTGTCTCTCTTCTGGCTTTGTAAATCCGAGATTGGATTGAGAGAAAAGGTTACCCCTTTTTGAGGAGCTCTTATTAAAGTATCGTCGAGAGATGGGAAATTGATCAAAAGCCCGGCACTGAGACAATTCACTTTGAGTACAGGGAAGCCCGCTGGTAGGAATTCTTCAGGGCGTAGAGATTCTATCTCGAGTTACCGTCGCATCAATAGGAAGCACCGGTTACTAGAGCTTTTTAAGCAAGAGCGTCTGATTGAACAAAAGCCATTCTTGAACAACGGCTATAGCACCAGCTTCCCCCTGATCTGACTAATCTTTCATTTTCTCGGGATTTTTGCTTGCAATCCGATTTCCCTCCTAAGTGAGACTTCAATGGTGACATTGGAGCGTTTTCCCCGTGATTTTGGTATCAAGTCAATTTCCCTTCCTAGACGTCAATTGAAATCGGACAACTTTAGAAAACAGCGTGTTTTTCGTCTAAATGCATTTTCCCTTCCTAAGTGACATAAAAAGAGTGCCACTTTCATGAAACCCCCGTCTTTTTCCTCATAAAGAGGAAAGAGCAAAGAAAACAGAAGATAGCACTGGAGAATCGGCCACCCTAGAAGATAGGTTTGCCAGAAAGACCGATTAGCCAAGAGTGCACCCCCTTGTATTTTCTTTTCGGCAGATCAGCTACGAAACCCTCTTTGTTTCCGGATAGGTCTTTCTTAGGCTTCTTTCTGGTGAATGAGCCGGGTTCTTCAATTCCTCTTTCTCATTAAGAAACTAATCTTCCCTGGTCTAAGGAAACAGGAACAGGATGTGAGGCTTCGCCGATTGAAGAATGTGATTTTTCTTTTTCTATAGCTGAAATGAACCTTCTTTTGAGAGGGAGGACAAGTCCAACATTTCCCTTCCCGCCGAGTAAGTCAATTTGCTTCCTTTGTCTCACGCAGGAAAGCATGAACTCCAGTTAGTCTGATGCGTAGAATCAGCTTCTGAGAATCTTCTTCCGAGAATTGAATATGGAAGAGAGCTCGAGCTCCTTCGTCCTAATCTTTTCGATGTTGTTGACAGAGAGGGTTTGAGGTTTCAATATCCTACTACGAATGAATTGCCTTCTTTGCAAGAGCCTAAATCCTGATATTCCGCAATTTCCAATCCCTGCAGCAGGATGGGATTCCGCACTTGTTGTTCTGTCCTGGCGCTTTCTTTATTAGTAAGATCCGGGGGTAGGATTCTTGAATAGTCTCCATCAGCTCAACCAAGAAAGTGTGTTGTTTTGAGTAGTCATTTAGGTGGTAACAGGAGCAGCGTCAAAGTATACCTTTGAAAGTGAATTGCAAGGGTCAGGCACAAATGCATTACTAAAGAATAACCAACCAGAATAACTGGGAGCGTGGAAAGAAGGATTGGTCCTAGGGCAGGATGCCTGGGAAAACAATCCCAAGGGAAGCTTCTCGCTAGTATTACGAGTGCCGAACGCACTTCCTGATCGGTAGCGGATCAAGCTCTGACGTGGAATCACTTAAGAGAGAGAATGGGCACCACCCCAAGGCATAAAAGGTCTCAAGCAAGCGTTTTCGTTTGCTTTGGTGGGTACGGAGCTTCTCCTTGTCTTGGCCCATGCTTCCCATCCATCGACTCAGGATTTGAATCAAAATCGGATACTCTTTTTTGTGGTTGGATTGAGTTCCGTCGAGATCTTCCACCCCAGTATTAGCATATCGCCCTTCTCAAAGCCATCGGATTGGGATTAGCTAGTAGAATGGTTCCATAGTCCTGTCATTCATTGATCCTGGCTGGGTCTATAGATAGAGCAAAGGAAGAAGTCGCAACAAAGAGCAGCTTGACTGCAGCTCCACGGTCTGTAGATCTGATAGTTGCCTTTCTTTTTGGTTTGAGGAAAAAAAATCAGAAAGATTAGAGGCTGCCTTAGATTGCCCGTAAAGCATGCCACTAGTGGTTTACCATGAAGGGGCTTCAAGGTTCCTATCTTGGAGAGTCCGAGACCTTCTCCTAGGCACTTCTCGGAGGCAACTGGACTCTCTTTGATGACCTCTTCACAGAAAATGGAGAGATTCATTGGATCCTAGGTCGGGACTGACGGGGCTCGAACCCGCAGCTTCCGCCTTGACAGGGCGGTGCTCTGACCGATTGAACTACAATCCCAGGAAAATTAGGCGCCTAAAAATTCTTATATTCTTTTTTCTCATTGGATTTCATTCGAACTATTGAGTTTCGCCGTGTTGTAACAGAGACACGAATGATATTATATATTTATATAATTTATTATAAATTAAAAAAAAATGCAGTGAACTCTAGTGGGCTAATTCATGAATTGAATCATGACGACTATATAAGCTATTCTGATATTAAGATTCGATATAGATGAAATCGTGGAAGCGGATCTTTGATTTCCTTTTTCCACGTAAGAATTCGTCGTCCGATTGAATCTTCTTGTTCCTGGATGCTCCATAGGAATCCATCGCTATTCCTTTCCTCCATCGAGAAAGGTTCATTTCGAATCACAAGAGCAATCTCTCTTTTTTGAATTCATTTTTCTTTTCGTTATGGTAATGCAATGCAAGAGGTCGGAAATCAAGTTGTTTCTGATGATGAAAAGAGCTTTTTTATGTTATGTGAAATTGATGAAACCCCGATATTTAAAGGTCGGTTTTGTTAGAAGACGACTGTCGGTATCTGATGGTAAGATACCTATGGTCGGTATATCTTTGAAAGCTCAGACGGGGAGAATAAACTGACTCCTCGAGGGCTACTTAAGGCACTTTAGTGCAAACCAGAAGGACTGGAGTTGTTGGATGTTGCTCAGTGCTGCTATAACTTAACAACCAAAAAGCTCTGCCTCGAACTTCAGCCCCTTCGAGTTGGTCATGGGGCAACAGCCTCTGACGCCCCACACCATTGCGAAAAGAGGGGGCTTGCCCATCAGCCTACTTTGCCAAGAGGTGGCAGGATCGCAAGGACCTAGCCCAAACCTTACTCTTTATCCGGTTCCTCTTGTCCAGAGAATACCCTTGTGGAATACCCTTCGACTTACCTAGATTTTAGAAAGATCGAAAAGTCTTCCCCAGAAAGCTCAAACGATCTACTCTAATGGTTACGAGCCAAGTCGAGGTGCTTTACGCTTCCTTTCAAGAATACCTTTTCGCATTCGATAAGTGTCCTTGTCTAAGTGGGGTAGGAAAGGCAAGTTACCCCCTCAATCTCCCTCGGGGGAGAGGTAAGAAGCCTCGGACACCATTAGCCTTTCTTGGTACTCTTTCTTCACTTCAAGACATCCAAAGAAGTTTCTCGGCTAATCTAATAAGCCATTAAAGCCCCTCAGAACTCTTCTTCTTATCAGCGCGACGGCTGAAAGAAAGATTGTGCATCGGCCACCAAACATCCAGGGCAACAGGTATTCTTTCACCTGCCAGGCAAGCCATCTATATTGGATTGGCATAACCTTATTATATGCCATCTAGCTTCATAGCCGGTAGTTTCCGTTGATCGTTATCTTCATCCATCGGACCTTTTTGTCTTCTTTTCTTCAATGACTGCTTCTTCTTATGCTTGCCCTCGTTCTTCCCTCTTCTCCTTGACTATGAGATTATTCCCGGCTGATTGGGAAAAGGGGGCAGTTACTCTTGAGCCAAGAATTGGGCGTAGATTAAAAACCAGGGTCTACCCTTGGGAATGATAGAACTTCATTAGAATGCCTGGAAGCAGCCAATCTGATTCTTTATCACTCAACTGAGGAAGTGAAACGAGCAGAACTTCCCCTAGGAATAGGGATTTCTCATTCAATGAGACTAGTCCTTGTTTGGAAAGAGTCTTCGATGAAGAAGACTCAGGGAATCAATCCGCAAACTCCTAGAAAAAGAACTCTCTGAAAAGTCTACCTAAATAGTGAAGAAAAGAACACATCGAGGTAGGTAATGAAATGAAAATAGGAGCGGAAGCCGAAAGGCTAGAGAAAAGAGAGGCTCTTCCGTCTGTTGTCATAAGTCTTGTTGACTCAGCCGGGAGTGAAAGAGATTCTGATTCAAGTTCTCTATAGTCAGTATCCGTAGCTAGGACTGGTAGTGAAATTCAAAGGATCGCTGCCAAAGGAGGGATGATAGCAGCCCGCTGTAAGCCGGAAGTGACCTCGGGAGGAGTAAGTAGGAGGGGCGTCGGAATTCTAGTTGCCCCTCATCCCATGACGAAATGTAGAGATCATTTCTTTGTCGGACGAAATCGATTCGACCGGCTGCTTTTTTCTTTCTCTTTATCCTTGGGCTGGAGCTTCCTTCGCCTTCGTCTTCAGTTCTGTATTTCAAACAAAGCAAAGTTAAGGCAAGAAAAAAAGAATAAAATACGAATGGATTGCATTCGATAATAAGTATACCAATAAAAATTCTAAAGAGAACCTGAACTGGCCTCCCGAAAGTTGGCTCAAGAGAGTTCTTTACGGCCCTATCATACATAGGCATATCTCTTCCTCTACTTTTTTTTGAGAATGGCGGTATCACCGTCTACAGGTCGAGTCACCCCCTTCGCTAGCTCTGAAACAAAGGAGGCAGATACGTGAATGAAGTGAGATCTTGGAACAAGGGCAGTGGGCGTAGGGTTTGATCTTTCGCACCGAAAGGACCCGGTCAAGAGCCCCCATTTAAGGAGCGCGCGGGACTCCATTTTTAATTCTAAGGTAAGCCATTCCCGAGGAAGACTTCGTGCAGTATGGAAGCTGCTACGTGGAAAAGGTCCATAGGTAAGAGAAAGAAGGCTCTTCCTCTCCCAACAATGGAAAGCAATGAGAGAAAGGGCTTGACGGTACCAAAATCTGGGATTTGTTGCTGCACATGAGACCGCCATTCAGCAAAGCATGGGAAATGGACTGCATTTGGCACATAACTGAAACCGCCGGCGCGCCATACGGCCTGGAAATATGGTAAAAGGAATAGAAGGGGTTCCACTGATTCTTCCTCATGATCACAAAGCAAACATCAAGAGGAGGGCGTCCTTCGGAATAGATTCATCTGTGTTGCCAAAGCATGACGACATGCCCTCCATATCAAGTTTCTAATCTTGGGATGAGCTTTTCCAGCCCGCTTCCAAAGCCCACTATCCTGACTACCCAAATGAGATGATTGAGGCTGGTCTGCATCTTGAACTTCTTTGGCTACCGCATACCCCGACTTCACCGTGTAATTTCCATTTTAAGTCAACCCCCAAATCCATTCATCAGGTCAGGAAGCCAGAGCAGCTCCATTTCAAAAAAGCAAGATGAGCCGGGGGATAAAGTGCCATCCCATTCACAGGAATGAAGCATCCGGAGCTTAGAGACAAATCGATGTTTTTCTTCAATCCTTTGGTTTCCAGCTTCAAGCAAAGTGGCCGTACCAACCAACGACGAAGGTCAAGTCGCTTTCCCAACCGGACAACTTCTGGGGAATATAATTTCTTTCGCACCCCCTCTTATATGCGGTCCTAACCTTGCTACTCTTACTTCCACTAGCAAGAGAACTTCTGCTCGTAACATACCCCTTATGATATGATCTTACTTCTTGAAGCGAGCTACTTTAACTGCCAAAAGAGCGGAGCAACTCGAGTTAGACGAGAGGCGGGGATGTAATTTCAAAGAGGCTCGACCGGACCCAAGAACCGGACAGAAGACAGGCCCCACTGTGATACCTCGTGCAAGTTCTAGTTAATGACCTGAAAGAGGTCACTAGCTTCTTGCTATCGAGCGTGCCTTAGTTTAGAAGGAAGCTTTGGGCAGGGCCTATGTAGAACGGGCCACTTTCATTGTCGAAGACACCTTTTTCATACCCTTTTTCGTCCATTGGAGCTATTGAACTAGACTGGAGTAGGGAACTTCCTAAAGCATGCGAGACTTCCAAGGTTTGGATGTTTATTTCAAGCTGGATGAAAGTGGACCACTGATAGAAAGATCTTATAAAACGTCTGAACCGCCTTATTAATTTTTAGGGTTTTAGTATCCGCCCTTACTCTATCTTTGAAGTGGCTATCGAACCTTTCCATGGGGAACAGGGGCTTTCTGCCTGGCTTGCTCGCTGATGCTTGTAAATACTTTCTTCCGGCTTTGGGAAGAGGCTATCGGCACTGGCCGCGTACAAAGAACTCGTTGAAACCTCGCTACTGGATTGAGCAAGAGGCAAGAAACTTGAGCCTCCTTCTTGTCCTTCCTTCCCTGTGGTTGACTGGTTTTTCTTCCCATACTTCAGGAGGAGGAGGTCGCCGGGTTCAACTTCCACTGGTGATGGCGATTCCTTCTTGAAAACAGTATATTCAGTTTTTTATAAAATAATAAAATAATAACATCGAATCAATTCCTATTCGAAAAGAGGATTTCATCATACCTGGCTTTCCTAACCTTACAACTGAGACTTTATCAGGAAATAGGGAACTTGTTTTTGGAACTGCCTTTGATCTTAGGCTCGCAGCTACTAGGTGCGCACCCTTGAAACTAGCCCTCTTTTGGGGCACAGGGATTGAAAGACGGCTTTCGGAATAGGCTTTTTGGTACTAGCTTGAGGAAGAGAAGGGATTGACTATTCATATATAAATAAGTAATTAAGTTAAGTAATGGCTTGTGCTAAAGGAACTGACAGATGCCACGATCTTTAGTATTCCTGCTATCCCAAAGAGCGGGGAAGGCTAGAAGGAAGGGAGCGGGGTTCATTTGCAAAAGTTGGAGAATCCAACCTCCTGCTGCTGTCTGAACTGACACCTCTGCTTCAATACATAAGCTCCAGCTGAAGTGTAGCAGCTCCGTCCCATTCATCACTGCTTTCTGTTAATAAGAACCTCTTCTCGAAAAACCCGACGTGCTGGGCTCTCTCTCCATCCCTTGGTGGCATCCAAACTGGCCTGTTGGTCAGGTATTTCTTAATTTCATCGCCCAGCCTTAATTGTCCTAACTGAAACCAGACTCTATGGAGTAACTGCTGATATGGCCATTGCCGAACTTAGCTATCCTAAAATTTGAAAGTAGATGCGATTGGCTTATCAGGTGGTATTTGGCTGCTTTGGAATGATCAGGAGGGGATGGTGGAAGAGAGTCATTGGAAGCTTGAAGACGCTCGACTCTTAATTCTCAGGTGAACATTGAACGAGGCAATGTAATGGTCTATTCATCCCCCAGCAGTTCCTTTCCCATTCAACATTCATTCAAAGTATTCTCCCGCTTCAACCAGCTGCTTTGCGGACTGCTCTTGCTGCTGCTTCCTATGCTTCCTGCTTCTGACTACTTGCCTTTCCCTCACCGTCACTGCCTTCCCGCTTGATATCCCGTTTTCCTTATCTCGTGCAATTAAAGGGAACGAGACTGGAAAGCCCAAACTGAGCCCGGCGGGGGAATGCTTACCGATACCGAAGCCGTTCCGCTCGTCCCTCTTTCGTGCAGTGCACTTTGTTGATGATTGCAGGCATACTCGCTGAACATTCCCTTCGAGGAGAGCGAGAGAAGGCCTGCTTTCTCTTTATAGTTCAAAGTCTTTTTTTGTCTATCCCCTTTCAGATATAAGCACCATGCTTTTACCGTGCTTGTGCGTGGGATTTAGCCTCGACTGGGCTTCTCATCCTGAATTATTAAATATATATTCTATTATCAGTGGTGTTTCCTCATCTTCTTCGATTGTTGACGGACTGCGCGAACATCATTTAGTTTGGCAACATCTTTCGGTTACACTTACCAATGCTTTCGAAGAAATCTGTAATGTGGAATTAGAAGGGGTAGAAAGCGCTGTTCAGCAGGTGGAGACAAGAAAGATGATTAGGGAAGAATGTGACGATGGAGAGCAGTTGATATTGAGTCGACTACCTGAGTTAAAAGCTTCTAAATCCTTGTCCTTCTTAGTTGGGAGTTTCTTTCTTGCTGTCTTCTTGTTAAGTTCTTCCAGTCATTCCTTAGTCGGTTAGCCTGAAAAGAAAGTCAGGATCGAGGGTGGAATAAGCGAGGGGGCGGTCCCCTACTCAAATTAAAGAAAGGAAAAGAGTCGAGACCAGGGATATCAGTTTATGCTAATTCAAACCAGACCCTTCAGTGGATCTTGAATTGAGTTAAAGGAGATGCCTTCCTTCAGGGCCTGCCCTTGTAATACCTCCTTTTGATTGAGCCTGAGGTAGAGCCTGCCTGAGTCACTTAAAGATCTTAGGCGCTTTCGTGTGAATTGAATGATCTTCTTAAAGTTCAAAGGAGATGGTACTCAACGAAAGGATCGGAGTTTCGCTCAAAACTCTTCTTTCTTGGGTTCGTTACTCATCTGGTTTTCTCCGGCTGTTCGGGAAATGCACTCATCCAGATGAGGGAGTCTTTCTTAAATTCTTGAGATCGGGATCATAATAAGGAAAAAGATCCGGATCTTATTTTGTGGAAATGGTATATCCGGGATCGAAGTGACAAGGACTGATATCGACCAAGACTAGGACTGAGGGTTACGTAATAGAAAGCATAAAGGAAATCGCCCTGAAAAGTATGGCAATGATATAAAGGTCCTAGGTGAATGGTCTAGACAGCAAAGCGCATTCACTCAAGGAAGAAGGAAATTTTGTATTACACGACTAATACAGTCTGCAATGGGAACCTCAAACCTAAAGAGCTTGCCAGGATGGATGGCTTGGTAAGCAAGCAACCAGATTCCCTCGCTCAATCACACCGTAGTTGGATTTCCTTCGGGCAGAATCGAAGATTGGAAAGATTGCAACGAGGTACACTAACTCCAGGAAGAATGGAAGGAATGCCCCTTCGGAGATTAAGCCTTTCTATTCTTTATAGCACTATATCTGCCCCTCTTCTCATGTTCTACCAGGTATAGAAAGCGTTGGCGAGATATCTATCAACTTTCTTTCGTCCAAGAATTTACATTGCCTCCTTACGGCGAGGTGAAATGAAGCCTCGACAGTTTTCTATTCCTCCCGATGCCTTTTTTTAGGGTATGAAGATGAAGGACTTCTTGGATTGGAATGGTCTCTCTTTAGGGTATGGGTGAAAGACTGGCTAAAAAGTAATGTAAGTGGTACTCTCAGTCCTGATGTAAGCATCCAACAGTTTTTCTTGGCACCAATCCTATGTCGATCTTGGAAGTCCATCCGAACTGATAAACAATTCGTTAGGTTTGGCCTTAAAGGGAAGGTGTATGATATGGTCGCTGTGAAAGCACTTGATGAAGGTTCGGGACTTACTCTTTCGTTCCTTATAATAGAAGTCACAAGGTGATGAAATCCTTCTTACTTATTCTTATATTAAGAAATTTTTTTTTCTCGATGCACTATAATAGTTAGCCACTCAGTCCACGTAGATGCTGAGATAGAAAGCTTTTACTTAGCCCTCGCGCTGTGAACCATTCTCACTCGCCGACATGGAGCCATGCGCATGATTCCAGTTGTCCTCACCCAAGCAGTCTTCTTCCTCATTGGATTGAACGTCCCCCCGAATCAGTCTCTTTAAGAAGCTTCAACATGGCGAAAGAAAGGATCTATTTCATTCATTAGTATCCCGTAGATTTCTATCTTCTGAATTGAGAGCCCCGAGACTTTGATCAATATGAATGAGGAGCAGCCTCTCAATAGTGAATAAGGCTTCCAGAGGAGTTTTTAATTCAGGGAGTAGAGCTTCTTTCAAGGTATTTTTGAACCGTTTGAAGAAAACAAGTATAGTGTTAAGCGTCCTTTCTTTCTTGAATAAGACCATAAGGGATGCAGCTCTTTCTAACTACAGAAAATCACTCTTTTCTTTCTCAAACATGGCGCAAAAGGGGCCCGGTAGCTGCCTGAGTTATTATTCCCTTCCACGATGCTCGATTCCGAATCAAGCGAAGCGATATATTAATCAAACCAGTAAGCGTCAGTAAGGGACGTCTTCTTTCTTCGGCATCTACCCGTAAGAAAAGAAAAGCAATCAGTTGTCGGCGAGATCAAAAAGAAGGCATTCAAAGAGGCAGGAGCCTCCCCACCTCTTCGGGTGGGTCTCTTCTCGGCAGTCAGGGTTTTATCCTTTGACCAACCGGTTCAATTAGTCATTTAGTCAGCCCTCGCCAGTCACACTGAAGTTACGACCAAGCTTAGCGAGGCCTTGCCTAGCTCAGCGAAGGTTCTCGAGTTCGGGCGCATCTCGTACTCTCGTGAAAAGCCTGAAGTGATCCCCATCTCAGCAGATTACCTTTCCTACCCCTCCATTTTACTATCCCATTGATTTCGATGCTTATGGCAACACGATCAATCATTCGTCAGCGGGCAGCCCCAGAAATTAGTTGAATCCAAGATTCAATTCCTGTGTCTCTTCCATCCCCTTTATCCTATGGGTCGATCTATTTATTGATAATGTTGAAGAATCGATGAAAGGACCTTTGTTCCTTCCCTTTTCTTGACAAAGAGAGCGTAGTCGGCCTTCCTACGCTGACGAATGCCTCTTTGGTTCAGGAACGAACCCACATTTCATTTCCTTCGGGGAAGTTCCGATTCAGCCCCATGATGAGTAGGTGGGGGATAGCCCCAAAGACCTTGTAGTAGGGGGAACGCCCCTCGACGACGCTCACCCCCCATCAAAGTGATGGAAGCTACGCAGTGTTGGAGACAACGTATTCACGTAAGTTTTCTTTTTCCATATCACTAATGGCCTTCGACCGGCGGGTAGGGGAGTTCCCGCTGCGGTGCTGTTCCCGGCCTGGCCCTGTCCTTCCTATCTCGCTTGTACCTTCAATCAAAATAATCGAGGAATAGATATGGCTGGCAGGTGCGGTAGACCGAACACCTTCTGAATCAGCGTGGAGGTGACATGAAGCTCCTTGCCCATTGAGTGAAAGCATCCATCCCAGTAAGAAAGAATCTCCGACCCCACAACCTGCGGGAACTTCCACCGGCCCCAGGCGGCTACTGATCTTTCGGAGCCTAAGAGTGGGCTCCATTACCTTTTCGCAATCTTCAGCTTGCCTTTATGGTTTGCTTGAAGCAAGAACAATTGATGAGTGAGCAGTGGAACCAATCTCCAATCCCGAGGCGAAACAACCAACCGGTCTTTTGAGCAGAAAAAAAAGACGATGCTTGCAGGTCGGGCTCCCAGAGCAGCTTGCTCGGTCTTTTGTTTGATCTTCGTGCAACAGGAGTACTTAGTATAGGGACGGACCCGAACAGGAAGATAGTCGATCACACAGAGTCGTAGAATCACTGAACGAGTCTTCGTGTGACGAAGTCGGATCGAAAGTGACATAATATACCTCCTCCGAACCCTCAACAAGAGAACGTGTGTGTTCCCAGTAGGGATTCTAACGGAGGAGTTTGAACGGGCTTTTGGAAGAGCGCTCCGCTTCTTTTTTTCCTATCTAGTCTAGAACCCCCTAGTCGTGAGAAAGAGCCGCTCTACCCCCCTCATTCATGATTCATGTGAGGAAAGAAATAGGCGATCTCGCCAGCATGAACCGTCCAATTTTCACCTCCCCTGGACGAACAATCGACAAGCCAGACTTTTCAATGCAAAAAAATTATTTGACGCCGGAGGAGAATACATGTCCACGGAATTCTCTCAATATCTTATTTCCAGAGGCACTGTTCATCAGAGATCTTGTGCGTATACTTCTGGAAATAGCTGAGAGGAAAAATAGAGACTCAGAGAAAGATCAGAAGCGAAATTCGGCAAGGAGAGAACCCAGGCCTATTGTAGTGTAGCACCTGGGGCCGCACGACTCAGGTCTTAAAGAGCCTGTGCGCGTGTCTATTTCGCTTTAGGAGGTATCAGAGCGGTCCCTTTCGATTTCTGCTAATTCTCTTTCTTCTTGCACAGTTGCCTTTTCTTTTCAAAAGAGTTGTCCCCTGTCTGTATCAGTATCAGTCGTCTCTATGGCAATCTTTATTTAAGCAGAAAGCGTGTTCAAGCTCTCTGATTAAGGTACTAGGGGCTCACTAAACTATCGAGAAATGGCTTTCGGCCTAGGATCTCTTGAAAGTGCTTTTGCTTTCCGATACCACAGTCCGGGCATTCAATCTGCTTCTTTCTTTCCGACATCTGAGATTCATTTTGAAAGCAATGGCAGATCTTCCTCAATAGGAACTGAACGCTGGCATGAGGAAAGCTTTGCTACTTCTCAGTGCATGAGGAATGAAAAGCGGAAAGAGCTTATTCGTAAAAAGAAAAGAATGGAGTTCTTTGGACTCTCCCAAGAGCTTATGAGTGCACAAGAGCTGATATGCCAACAGCTGATTCAATAGCTGTGGAAGCAGAGCAACCTTCATTCAAAAGAGTAATTAATGGCGGATTCGCTCTCAAATCGTCCTTCTCATCTGCCAAATCATCGTCCGCATCTAATCAATCCCCAATCGTCTGGTATCCCTTTTCTCTTTCTGCAAGAAATCGTCCTCATCGAATTGTCCGCATGCGAATCCTTATCCTGATCTGAGATTGCCTGCTATTCCTAACAGAGGCGATGAATATCGTGACTATTGGGATAACATATGAATATGCCTCTCTCAATGTATTCCATTACACCCCGAAAAGTCCTTACTACATGCAGCAGTACGGCGGGCATTAAAACACGAGTTTCAGCGGTCTCTGCTAGAACCCTATTTGAGATAGTTTCAAAGGGGCGTAGCGCTTGCTTACTCGAAAATGGCAGAGGCGCCGAGAAGACTTCGGCTTCGCGAGCTGCAACCGACTTTCTCGTCCGGGCCGTGAACCATTGGCTGTTGTATACTCAGCTCCTGTTGCAGCTGCTACTGCTCTTTTCTTCTTACTACTGCGCGGTTTTCCTTCCGTCTTTTTATTCTAAGGAGAACTAAGAATCCGCCTTATGACTAAGCTTACCTTATAAGAGAAGTGGGAGAAGTCGTATAAGGGCGATTTCCTTCTTTCGTTAAATGTCTAACTCCTCACCCCAAGTAAGGAATTCTTTCTCGCTTCGCACCTTTTTGCACTTTCGGTATTTCCTTTCTTTTTGAAACCCTTTCCCTCTCCCTGTAACCCCACGAGGATCTATCTGACGTTGATCTACGCCCGTTACTAAGCAGCATCTCCGGTAAGTGGTCATATAAAATACTTATTCACACGGCGCTCAGCTTGCCTTTTCGCTGCTCTCACGAGGGTCGATTGAAAGCTACTTGCGCCTAGTCGGTTAGGTTCAGTTGCGCCCGCTGCTCACCTTTGAAATAGAGTTGAGCTGCTAGAAGCTGGAAATCGAAGACTTGAAGATTCCTTTCCCGCCCAAGGAGTGAAGTTGAGACCTCAGAGTCTATGATGATTTTTTTCTTTTCTTTCTGATCTTCTTCTTTTTTCTACTTTCTTTGTTACTTGGTTGGGGAAACAGGGCTGGCAGAAAGAAGATTTCCCCGACGAGATTCTTGACTCGCTAAGAAAGTATACTATGGCTATCCGTTCCTTTCTTTCCTTGCTTGTGACCTGCTTTCCTAGTAGGAATTCTTCTGTCTACAGACTATTCTCGCTACTACAGAAATATCTTAAGTGAAGTGCGATCGTAGTTCCGATTAGATTCGATTAGACGGTATGTCAGTTGTGCGGCATAGAAGTGCTTCGAAGCAAGCAGAGATTTTTGTATTGTGGTATTAGGTTGGTGTGCAGTGTACGCACAGAATAGAGTCAAAAGCGTTGGGTTTAGGACCAAGGACGATGAAGGAGGAGGAGTCAGTCTTCTTTGAAGATCGAGGAGGATCGGACAATTATGCCATTCGGAAGAAGTCTTCTACAGAGAGAAAGCCTGTATCGAGTAAGTGGAGAGGAAAGATCTCCAGAGATTCTTATCTTATTCCATTCCAGTGGCTTGACCAGTAACCAATGGCGAAAACTCAAAAATCTATGGTTTCCCGGTAGAACCCCATTTCGCCCAAGTTGTTTCGGAACCGGAAAAAAGAAACGGTTTTTCGCACAGCTTGCTCATAGTGCAGGTCCCACTTGTATATTGTATTTGGCCGAAGAAGCATCGGATAGGTTGGAGTTCTTACCTTCTTGGGACTCCATGGACCAAGATCTGCTTTTATTATATGGGCAATATCGATCTACTTTAGTACATCATATGGATGTAGAAAAAGCTTCTGATTTTGATGAATTGGAAACATCTCTTTTCCATTTCTATTTACCTAGTTCATATCTTTCTTTCGTGTGTTCCGGGGAGTAATTCGATCTCTTCAATCTCGGGATACCACCTAAATAACTGCGGCCAGAGAGTCAAATAGGTCGGGAAGAAAGAGTCTGAGGTTGGGTTGGACGACATACATCTGTTAGTTCCCCTGTGGCAGGATAATGGAATGTGACACACGATGGATTGTCTTTTTTGAGCAAGTGGAGCTGGTGCAAATGGGGCCCCATTCAAAGTCTGTAATCGTAGGGGGCAGCTGAGGCTGGTGCCGAGAGGACCAACCGACTAGTCAACCGCGAATCGTGCCATTTGCTTAACACAACTCTTTCGATCATCGATTCCGACTCCACACTCCTCCCACTTATCTCCGCCAAAGAGGAGGTGACAAACATCGAGTCCGAACCGCCTAACGACTCTCTCGCCTTAAAACTTCCAAACTATCGGGGCTCGACAAGTTCTCCCCTCTCGCTCCGAGAAGCTTCGTAGTTTCAACAAATCTTATCCCAGAATACAATACACATCATAAAATAAGTGGTATAAGACCAAATTTCAAGATTCTTCAAGTTCTCTATGCAGTGTCGCATCGTTGCAAGAGACGTTGAAGAAAAGATCGTACGTAGCAACAAAGAACCTAAATGAAACCAAAGCAGCCAGGCTAACGAAGCTCCAAAGCAAGAAGAAAACAATAAGCTCTGAAACATCAGTGCTACGAATGTAACGCAAGATACGAAGAAGAGCAGCCCAATGAGTAGTTCGAGGAGCAGAAACAAACTGACTGACAACATGCACTGCATAAGCAATATCGGGACGAGTAACAGTCCGATAAACCAACCAACTCACGATACAAGGTAGGATCACCCAGAGGAACACCATCAGAAGTTGAATGTTAAACTTTCAACTCAATAGGAGTGGCACGTAGTATCAGTCAACCCAGCACGGTGAATAACCTCATTCGCATACTTGGATTGGGAGAGAAGAAACCAAAGGGGAGAGGAGGCAACTTCAATGCCCAAGAAGTCGCGAAGGGGGCCCAAATCCTTCATTTCAAACTCATGCAAAAGATGGTGTTTGACTTCCATTATACCTGCAGTGTCAGGACCTGTGATAATCATATCATCTACATACAACAAAAGAAGAACCGGTCCACTAGAAGAGTGACGCACAAAAAGAGCAGAATCATGTGCACTAGAAGAAAACCCAATCCTGGTTACTGCAGACTGATAACGTTCATACCAGGCACGAGGAGACTCGCCCATAAAGAGCCCGACGTAAGTGACAAACATGGCCAGATGGGTGAGGAAGCCCAGGAGGAGGACGCATATACACTTCTTCAGTCAGATGCCCATTCAAGAAGGCATTTTTCACATCCATTTGAAACAAAGGCCACTGACGAACAGCTGCAACAGAAATTAAGGTACGAACAGTGGTTATCTTGGCAACAGGAGCAAACGTCTCCTCATAGTCAATACCATACTCCTGAGAAAAATCCTTAGCAACCAACCGCGCTCGCTCAAGAGAACCATCAGAATTGGTTTTAACCTTGACCATTTGCAACCAATAGCATTTTTACCTTTAGGCAAGGGAACAAAATCCCGGGTACCAGTCTTATGAAGAGCAGTCAACTCATCTTGCATTGCAGTTATCCAACTAGAATCAGTACATGCTTCCTTATATGACTGAGTCTCATAAAAGGAGTGAATAGAAGCAAGAAAAGTACGATGAGAAGGAGGAAGGAGCAAAGAGAAAGAAGGCATAGCATAATCAGCAAAGAGCTGCAAAAGCTGTACAAGTGGTCTCAGTCTTCGTCGATGTAGTACAATCAGTTGTTCTTGTAGATCGAGGCTAAGGGCTGATAGGTGTGTCACCTTCCCCTACCCGTCTTTCTAGGCGCAGGCTTCGCGAAATTCCGCTATTCTTTGACTCCCTCCGCTAGTTGTCCGTCCCTCTTGGAAGCTTTCCGGGCTTTCCATTAGCTTTCGAAGCTGTCCTACCAGCATTCCAAGCCGCCTAAGCAGCCTAATCCAAGTCATCCTAGTAGGCCCAATGAGTAATCCCTTGAGTCAGCGCAAAATCCTTTCTTTCTTTGTTCTAGCGCCCGAGCCTTCTTTTTCTTTCTTCCGGTTGGGGAAATGGCTCATTATTATTGATGTGTCAGGTGTCAAACCCTTTTCTTATTCTTTTAGTTCTTGTAGCTGCTTTACCTGTGTGGGACCATCGCCTAGTGTCTTTGCCTATGGTTGATTGGTCTAAGGTTTAAAGTACGAGTATAAGGTCTGTCCCCATGCGCCTATCATCTTAGTCAGCGGCAGTGCCTTTCCTCACGTTCTTTGTTATAGTTCCCCGGTTCGCTCCTGCCCACGGAGCAAGGAATGAGTTTTGTGTTCGAATCAGAGTCAGGTAAGGGCATCGGATCGAGTTTATCTTCTTGCCGGCCTAGCGCCATCGGCTTTTGCTCGACTTCTTGTAATTGTAAAGAGCCGACCCAAGCAACAAGTGGCATAGCAGATCTATCTTCGCTTCATTCATCCCAAATTCTTGCCGCATCAGCAGCTCGTCAGCTAAGGATCACGTTTTCAGTTTCTACACGTATTTTAGCGTGCCGCTATTCAAGAAGCCTGGAGAGGGCTCAACAAAGGGCCTGATCAACCAAAGACTAAGGAAGAGGCGGTAGATCGAAGGAAGGGCCAATAGAGAAGAAAGAATGTTGAAATGAGAGTTGCATTTAGTAGTGCCGGCGCCTCATCCAAATGAGACTTGGAAAGCGAGATAGGGCTGGGAGGCAGGAAGAAGACTACACGAGTGGTGGTTCGGGAAGGAATCTCTTTGACTTTATGGTGCCATAGCTTCGACTCCATCCCAGTAATAGTAAGAGGAGGGAGCCGCTACTTCATCCTCGGGAGATCGGGATGAGGCAAAAGGGGGCTTTATTAAAGTCCTCTGGGTCGTCCACTAAGTGAGTGAAAGAGGTATGTATCATTGGGAGAATTTTGAAGAGAGAAGGCCCCACTATGTGAAAGAAGAGCTTTTTCTCTCATATTCACTTCTATAGAACATATAGAAGAAGTTCGCTTAGCCGCAGCTGAAGCCATAGATCTTGCCCGGTCCCAAGGTTCATCGGTCGGACTCCTCATTGGAAAAAGAATGGCAAAGGGTGGGATCAGGGAAAAGCTGTTTAAAAAAGAGCGCTTATAAGACAGATATCACGCCATAGGAAAGACATTCTGGCTTTTTGACTTGACTGACTTCTATTCCCTAGCCTTAACGCTGCCATAACCTTTCCCTTAGCTGCCACAAGACGTTCAAGCACTGCGAGTCGTGCTTCTAGCGAGTAAGCACTCCTCTATAAATTAGATGGACTGCACCCACATAGGGAGTCTTACTCGCCGATCGAATTATCTGAGAAGACCAATCTTGAAGCTATTTCCCACAGGAAAGGAAGTTCTCGACTGAAACATGTGTGAACCGTAAACCGATCCCTCTTGATAGACCTACTTACGTCACTCGAGCTTATCTCTGTTTCCGGTTGAGCAAGACAATCCCTTGAAAAGGCGCCCTTTCATTTTTGATAACTCCAGTACTGGGAGAGACTAGCGTAGAGTACTATATTAATAAAATCATTTACGCCTACGCTGGATATTCTTCATTGATCCAGATGTTCGAAAAGTGGCTCCGGCTGATCCTACCCTGTGAGCTAAGGATCTGTACCACTGCTTTTGTCTTGTCTTACCTCGAGTTAAAGCTCTAAAGTTCCACACGGTTCGGATCCACGGGCATAAGCGAAAGAAATAAAAGACCTAGACTAATGGCTCGATAAGCACAACAAAGATCTATCTCTAACCAGCTAGGAGAACTTCCATAAGTTAACACCGAGTGGGTGGGACTTCCAACGTTCGAAAACGAAGGCTAAGAACCTTATTTTGACTTTTATTTTTCTCTATGGGCCGACCTACGCCCAGGTGAAACAAAAGCAGATATATATAGTTTTGAGCACCTAAGGGACACCCAAAAACAAATTAGGCAAATAAAAGGAAGGCCCAATACAGACTCAGACTTCGAGGCGAGTTTCTCTCGGATTTCAACTGAATTCAATGACTGCTCTAGAGCCACCCCATTCTTTACGACTCATATTATCAATCAGTAAGCTATAGGCCGGAAAATCAATGGCAATAGCCTTCCCTCAATGCCAATTTCTGAACCTTTAGGCGAACCAGTGAGTCGAGAGAGACTATAGGCCAACCATACGAGTAGGAGAACCAGTGGAGAAAAGTTTAAAACATCGCTACTCTAAAGACTTCCAAGCCAGCTCCTAATCCTAAGCGCAGCGAACCTAAGAGATCCAATTTCGGCCGATAGGCGCCCACGCAGAGTTTCATTGCGAAATAAAATACAATACGTATATAAGACAAGACTGACTGGATACTTTAAGTGTGGGGCGATAGCAAGACAGAGGTGATGGCTATTCACAAGATTAGCAATTGAAATAGGACTGGGGTCCACACTCAACCCTCTCACTCGGAACCGCTTAGCAAACTCGGCTGAGCCGGAATGAAGCGACTTTTTTGCTGAGATCGTGACTCCTAACTTTAGGAGTACCTGCTCGTACACTTGGGATACACACGTATCAGCGATGAGAACATCATCACCGAGTACTGCATATCTTGTGAAGCGAACTCCAGGGTGCTCTGCAAACCACCCAATCCGAAAATGATGTGTGAGAGCAAAGACGGGCCAAGAGGCATGGTAACCCAGAGCAGAGGTTGTCCGACGGCGAATTGAACCTTTTTTTGTTTTTAGTAAAAGCCCTAAATCACTTGAGCCCTGTCTAGGTCTGGCTACCTATAAAGATCCTTCCCCGAACAGGAACTTGCTCGATCCGTGCAATTTCGATATTCCAATTCTTGTTGTCGGGTGAAGTTTTTAGTCTTTGAGGTAGTAATCCAATTTAGCACTTGATGAGTGTGCTAAATATAGCGCGAGATGTGATGTATTCTCGTCCGATGAGTAAGCCCTGCCTCCGAGTCTTCTACTGGCCACATGAACGGAAGTTCAGGATTAAGCACGCTATTAGCGTTATCACAGACCATGGACTGCACCATGATGCAGCAAGACAGCATCCTTTTGTTTCAGGTTCTCTGCTGTCCTGCCATTTTCCTGCCGAGGAGTTCAGCAGGCAGAGGCTTGCACTTCCTAGCCTTGGTTCAACATAGATCAGATCCTACTCCCACTCTATCAGTTAGGCCTTAACTGGACACCTTCTTTTCGCATCTCTGGCTTAGTCTAGTCCTTCTCCTTTCCCTCTTTCGTTTCCATGGCAGTTCTCTTTAGAAAGAGTAGGGGGCCTGCTGGGATGTCGATTCATCAAGAACACCACATCGATGAAAAAAGAAGGCGGCTCTTTCTTAGTTGAATTCTAGAAAGGAAAGGTCAGAGAGAAGACAGGTTACGCCGAGACCTTGATCTTTCATTCCTTCCCGGGTTCCTTGGATGATTAAAAGTATGGCAAGAAAGCATTTCTGTTCTACGGAGAACCCGACCTATCTCTAACTCGACACCCGAGAGATGTGCGATGAAATTAATTCCATTCTTCGTCTCCCTAGTCGCAGTATTCTTGCTCAACCCAACATGTATTTTATAGTGCCGTGCCGGGGCAATAGGCGCGCCGCAGTCACGCATTCGAGCAAGAGCCTTTTCTTTTCTTAGCTATGTAAATAGAGGGCCGGAGGAACGTTAGCTATTTGATAGCCTCAACAAAAGAATGGATTAAGGTGATAGAGTGTTACAGTAGACGCTAGGCTTCGTAATTTAAAAAAGAAAACGCTTTATCTGGCGGTCTCGTATACGTATAGTTGATCACCGCTGCCAGAACCTCTCAATCTCATAAGAGAAGAAAGCGTAAAAAAGAGCTTCCTCTATAATAAGAAATTACTATTATTTATCACCCGAGGGAACTGAACTCACTTAATCCTCATCTCTTGAACTCACTGAAACCAAGCCAATGGAGATTGGCGGGTAAGATGCTGGAAATAGACTTCGCCGAATCCCTTTTCATTACATCCAACCTTTGCTACTTCTGCTACCGCAGCCCTTGCTGATTGACTTGATTGGTCCCCTTCCACCTTTCTAAAGAGGAGAGAAAGAAATCCCCCTACTCGCCGAAGGAAGAGGCATCTCATGCCATGCTTCTTCTGTCCACCAATCGCATTCGTGGATATCTTCTTGCAGGAGTGGTGCTTTGGGAAAGAAGTGACCTGACTTCCCCAGGTCTGAGTTTAGTTGCTATTGAGGAAGATCCTTGTTTGGTTTTCAAATATGATACTTCCTCCAGCACCGGTTAGTGATTCAATCACAGCTTCTACTGTAAGACTGGCTACGAGAGCAGTCAGAGCTGATACGATCACATTTGAGAAGTCTCACGGGCCCTCCTTAGCTAGTCTTATGCCATTCGTGCCCTACGACTAGTAGTCCTTTCTCTTATTATACGACGATAGCACTCGCAAATCCCACTAACAACCGATTCTATACCAGCAGATGAAATAGTACCGGAGTCATTTCCATTAAACCTTCCACCAAGAACTGATTCAATAGCTGCGCTTACGGATAGTTGACCAAGAGCCTCTACGATCAGATCTGCAGCGGAAATGCCATTAACAGCGGGTAGGCAAAGAACGGTTATTCTCGATGCAGTGGGAACAGTAAGAGCGGAAAGGGTTATTACAAGACTGGGTATTCAATAGCCAGGGATGACAGCTTATTCCCCCAAAAGCAAGGGTCTCTGCAGTTTTCCTTGGTTTGCTATATGAGTGTTCTTAGATTACCTTATTCTGTTGATATAAGAAATTATATTCAATTCTCACTTCCTCCTCTTTATGGTTAAGCCGATAAAGAAAGATGAAGTCGAAAATCTCTGGACTTTCATGCATAGTCTAACAGGTAATATTTGGGAAGATTGAAATGAAGTTTCAGTCTTAGGTATTAAAGACAGAATCAATGGCACCGGCACACTATTCGTCCTATTTGGAGCCAACTAAGGAGTTGCGAAAGCCTGCTCCTACACCTCCAGATCAAATGGCTTTCTCGAATAAATTAAATAAGAATATTGAAGCAGGTCGCAGGCCGACCATGAAGAAGACGTATCGCTACATCTCTAGTGAGCAACGTCGAGAAAGTGATCCCATCTTTAATATCAGGAGTCTCTCTCGAAGAGGTTCCATGTCTAAGACTCAAGATCTCTCCAAACGTGGTCATACCAGTTGATGCCACTAAGGCGGAGAGAAGAGGGAAGAGGAAGCGCCCTGCCACTAGACGTCCTCCTTTACGTTCTCTTCTACGAAAGTTCGATGTTCCCACAACTGTCGACAAGAATGAAGGTCGTGAAGCGTCACTCCCCGCTGCATCTGCATGATTATAAAGTAATTCACTTGATGACGGAAATGGGCTATGACCCTTTCAAACAAAGGTGAAGAGCTTTGCGTTCCAACGACATCTTTAAATTTCGCCCCCAGTCGTCTACTGCTAGTGGCCGCTCAGCTCCTCTAGCATCTGATCAGGCATCAACATATAAGAAAGGTCTTCTTTGGCAGATGGAGGCCATACCGAATCAAATACTAGAGTAGAGAAATTCTTTAGCGAAATGCCACATCCGACGTGTGCTCGGAATCCTACGCAGTAGCAAATAGGCTCTCTTAACTTTATACCCATACCCCCAACTACGGGAGACAAGGCGTCTAATTTGGCCATTTTTCAAACTATTCTCTAATAAGTAATAAGTAAGATCGTGCCCCTGCCTTACTTCTTTCGGTATACAGCCCTGATACATGACATGAAAAGTCGCTGGCAGGATAGGCCCTAAGTCATTTTTTATTCTCTCTCGCCGCGGCTAGTGATGCGCTACGATGGTTTGCAAAGCTATCCAAGCAATTCTTTTATTCTTGGTCTCATTTAAACGAGTCTTTCTTTTCGTGGCACGTTTTCACGATCACTCTAGAAGAGTGACTATTGAACAAGTGAACACACTGCGATCCCTGCAATGCGAATCAGCTAGTCAATCCATTTTTGCTAAGCTGAATAGATATGAGGCTCTATAGCCATAGCCCGCATCTGCACCCAAACACTGGGACAAGCATGGGCCAAAGCTTCTGAAGGAAATTGGGTGACCTCGGCAGCTTTGCCTCCCACTTTGTAGAGCTACTGACAGCCTTGAAGAAGGGAAGCACTTCAATGTCTGCATGTCAGATGACCGGTGCTACCAATCCGGACCCTGTCCTTCCATTACGTATATAAAGTGTGCTTACGCATAAAAAAGGCTTAGGGGCTCCCGGCCCGGACTGAGAATTGGATTTTTCCCAATCTCTTTCTATCTCGCATGATGGGGCGAAGAGAGTTTCGAACCTGGCCAGTCAAATGTGAACTGCCGCGGTCTTCTTGGACCGCATTCCATGTCACAGTAGGTCATGTGGAGAGACCGCATTGATTGCAGCATTAGTCGCAAGTAGAGGCATTGTTGTTGGAAGGCCCAGTAACAAGGGAAGAATTTCCAGCTTTCGGGCGCTTTCCTTTCACTCTCCACGCTTGGAGGAATCGCAGCAGAGGTGATTTCCTTTCCTTCCTTCTAATACGGATGTCGGCTAATAAGCTGAATATCGGATAATTGGCTTCAAAGGGTGTAGGTAAGATTGGAAGCATAAACTATAGATTCTCCAATCCCTTGACTTTCCCAATCTTTTCAAATTCTCTTTTTAGCTGTGATTTGAATGTATAAAGTTTGTCTTCAACCTCCCTGGTTTCGACATGGGTTCAAAACTCCGATTTTTTTAAAAACGGTTAAGAAGTAGGAGCGAATTCGTCTATCACAGGTAGTCGCTCACCCGCAGGTCTTTCTCATATATAAGCTAAGCCAGGAGGGTAATATGAATTGGACTTTCAAGTAGGGGGCTTCTAAGCACCAGTAAGAAAGTTCAAATCCAGTGATCGGGACTAGCAGGAATAACATTCAGTACAATTTCATCGTTCCCTCAAAAGCCAATATGTTAATATTCCCATCAACACCTTTTCTTTTATTGTTATTGCCGATACGACAGTTTGAGTGCCAATAAGCGTTCCTTATAACTGATAAAGGGATCGGGATCCTCGAAGTGCAGGGTTTTCTCAGCTGCGGGGACAGGACAACATTCTTTTTCCTGCTCGTTCTGTTATTGATTTACTGGGAATGAATACCATTTTCCTGCTTTCTGGTCTATTTTAGTTTCATGAGGATCTCCCTAGGTGTCGGTACGCGGGATCGAGGATCCCATACAAAAGATGAAGGAAGGGATTTGACAGCAAAACTCACTTCGCTCGCCTTGGAAATCGGCGAAAGATAGCAAGCGGACAGCGATTCGGGTTCCTATGCAAAAAGAAGATGCTCAGCAAGCCAACCTCGTACACAGAACGAACAAACTCAGGCTCAGCCAGGGCCCTACTCTCTTCCAAAAAGAGAACAGCTCCATCCCTCAATCACCCTATACGGGATGCCGGACCGGAATCCGCCTCTTCTCTGTTGGTTGAGAAGTACTCTTCTCCTTTTTTGGTTTGCAAGGGAAGAGTCAGCAAGAGCAGCCCAGAGATGAGAGGAAGAGGCTCAGTATCCACTGGTTTCAGTAGTAGGAGTTGCCCATTGTTCACCGAAGTCGTCAGAGAGGGAATCCTCTCACTTTTCATTGGACAAAGAGGCTATCTAAAGTCTATTAATCAATAAGCAAAGTCTAAGGCAATACCAATACTACTACTCTCTACTAATGACATATGATTTCACTGTAGAGCAATAACATAGAGAAATAGAATATAGTAAGGTAGTATAGTGTAAAAAGGACCAAGGACGAATAAAGAAGAAGAAGGAGTAGGAGCTAATTCGAACGGAATCGAATGATTACGAGATAAACAATGAGACAAAGCCAAGCACTGAGACAATTCACTTTGAGTACAGGGAAGTCCGCTGGTAGGAATTCTTCAGGGCGTATTACTGTTTTTCACCGAGGGGGTGGATCGAAGCGATTGCAGCGAAGAATGGATCTGAAACGAAGCACTTCGTCTATGGGCATTGTAGAAAGGATAGAATATGACCCTAATCGTTCTTCTCGGATCGCTCTAGTACGATGGATCGAGGGGGTGCAGCTACGCTGCCAGAGGAAATGCAAGACGATAGAAGAGTTCGCTCCGCCGCGTAAGATCCTCGAACCTACCACGCCCACCATACGCGGACTCTTTTCGTTCTCTTCCCTGTCCGTGAAGGTGGATCAAAGAAAGGTAGCTTGCTTCTCTCCTGGACTGATGGAGGCTTATGTAGTGGTCGGCCTTCCTACCGGAATACCTCCTTGGTCGAAGAGCCCCTTTACTAGTAAGGGCGCAGGAAGCAAAAAAACTTGCGCGAAGGACGTCTTCTTCTCTGCCTTCTCCTCTCCAAAGGCCAAGGGGGGACTGCATCCCTTTCCTTCGGTAGCTCTTTGACTTTCCCAAGGATAGCGGTAGCTGGGGCAAAGCCCGCTTTCTTCGCTCCGCGAATGAGAGAGAAAGTAAGAGGAAAAAACACGTTCTCTCTTTGCGAGGTCCGAAAGTGGAGAACACATAGCATTCTCTGGGCACATAGGATCAAACGTAAAGCAGCGCTTTCTTGGCAGAGTTTTAGGCGGCAAGAGACTTTAGGGCTTGTTGGAGCTTCTGAGCATAACGAATCGAAGCCGAAGACGGATCAAGGTAGCTTGCCTGCCAAGCCGATAGGCGAAGTGCCGAAGGATGGAGCGTGCAAAGTCGATCGTGCCCCTGTCGTGTGACCCGTTGGTCCTAAGCAATGTCTTGCGCGAAGCGACCCACCTAGAAACAGCTCTCCTTTATGTTAGGGGGTACTAAAATGGAACTTCGATCGGATGCGGGTATTCAATCCCGCCGCTGAGATGTCCAGCGGATTCTTGGGCCTTGACGAATGGCCGGCCACCTTTACGCAAGAGCAGCTCCACGCATGCCAGACGAACCAACGTGAATGAGTGTAAGCTTCGTTGCCCGAACACGATTGGTGCTGACCACACTAGGTGCTACCGCGGTAGCAAGAGAGGCCAGGCGGTGACAATTGAGAGGTTGTCACTGAGCATTCCTAGTCACACGGGAAGAGAGGTCAAATGGCAAGGCCATACGCCCGTTTGGCTCCTCGCGGAGTATAGCTCACATCCAAACATCTGATTGGGGAACGGGGCAACGCCCATGAAGCTCCGGCGGAAAGGGAAGGCCTGCCAGGCCGTATGCCCATGGGTGCAGGATTCTTCGAAAAAGCGCGGGCTGACTCGGAGGCCTAGGACCTTGACTTAGCAACGAATGAAGTGGAAGCCCGCCGTTAGCCTAGCGGAAGGGCTCGCCTCGCTCCCTAAGCTTCACTGTACTTCGCCTCCGTAATGCCTCCCTTCATTTGCTTGCCCCCTTCCAGCTCAGAATGCCTAATGCCTATTATCTAGTTCTAGAAGCTAACCACCAGAAGCTCACCCTTCGGGTATCGCTTCCAGCGCAGGAGGCCAAGCATTCTGCCAGACGTCCCGGCCTGGGAGCCCCGTTCGCCTTTGATACTTCAGTAGATCTTCAAAAAGAAAAAGAAAGACTTCAATGCAGCCTTAACTACAACTACATTACGCAAGCTCCACCAATACCTACCTATAGAGTCAAAAAAGTACCCGTGACGGTGACTTTCTAGGTTTATGGATTCAGTCAGCTAAACTCCTCAATAAATATCAACAAACAACATGTCGTGACCGGTGTAGCTAAGTTTCCAAAGGTGAACAGCCCCCTGTCCTTTATAGTCGTAAAGGGCTTCTCAGAAAAGTAAGGAAGGGGGCATTCGAAAGGCCGACCACTATATCATAGGCCTTCTGGTAGGAAGGCCGACGACTACACGGACTCTATACCAAGTCATGAGCGATAGCGAAGCCAAGCTGCCGCCTATAGGCGAAGGGGTTTACCGACGAAGACCTATGATATAGTAAGAAAGAAAGTACGAAATAAAATAAGGTTACGAAGTCACTTAGCCGTCTACAAAGGGAAAGGCGTCGGTACGGAGCCACGTCAGCTGTGGATATAGACTAGGCGCTATAAGGAACGGAGTCTTAAACTATGGACCGAGACTACACTAAGGAACAAGGAAAAGGAAGTTTGACTGAGCAAAGAAGTCAAGGAACGAAGCTGCTTCTCTAATAGCCCCGTTGAATAGGAGGGCGAAGGCTTTTTGAAAAAGTCTTTTTTGTCTGCATTTTTTTCTAATTTCTATTTAGAGAGAGGGGGCTTCCAGTTCTTAGGAAGAGCCGTACGAGGCAGCTCACGTACGGTTCGGGAGCCGAGCCCCGGCACAGGGGCTTAGGTCAACACTTATATAATAGCCAGTCATCAATTGGAAGCAGGCAAAATGGTGATAAATTGCGATTGGTCCAAACCTTCGACCCGCGACTTATTGCGACCCGCCCGGAATGCCCATTCATACTAAGACCTTATTCACACAAGCCGAAGAAAGGCCGAGTGGACGGGGGCTGTCAGCTGGCCGCTTCGTCGGCCACGCCTCCCCTGCTCATGGGGACAGGCGAGACTCTCTCTAAATCTCGAAAATAGAAATCGCATACCAGTAGTCGATATACGTATAGGAAGATGGTTACATTATATTAAATGTCATTCAGGCCAAGGCTGGCTCGAGCCGCAGGAACTTTAGCTAAAATAATGAAGGAACCAGCACCCCCTACACTCTCTCTTAGGCTTGTGCGGCTACCTTCGGGTGTTGAAAAAGTCATTGATTCCCGATGCCGAGCTACTATTGGTATAGTTTCCAATCCCAACCATGATGCACGAAAGCAGGATAAAGCCGGTGGTTAGGCAGACGCCCCATTGTTCGTGGTGTTGCAATGAATTCAGCTGGATCGACCCCGCATGGAGTGAGGTGAGAGGCGCACAAAAGGTAACGAAATCTCGGCGTCACCTTGAGTGGATGCTCCCACCCCAGCTGGATTTCGGGCAGGAGCTGGGGAAAGTGCAGAAATGAGTTCATGCCACGACGATCTATATGGAAGGGCAGTTTTTTTTTATGCATTCCTGTTGAGAAAGTCTTTTTTTATTTAGTTCTCCAACTCCGGATGAGTTTGATTGAGGCCTCCGGCGCCTCTTTTGAAGACTTTTTGTTTCGCCCCTCAGGGAGGAAAAAACTGGATTTGGTGCCCTCCAAGATCCCCCTCGGGCTCGGGGGGCCTTTGCCTTCATTTCTTGAAGAGCACGAGGTCACCTCTTCATCAATATAAAGGAAGGCCAGAAAAAATGTTTTGAATTCCCCCAGAACCCAATAAAAAATAGCGGTAAGTGATGAGGGGGCGGCTTCTCTTGTGGTAGTAATTGCGAACTCATTCCATTTTTGGAGGATTGGTTCCCTGTTCCTGCGGCTGAGAAGCCTCAAGCTCCGCCCCCTTAATTTAATCAACCTCTATAAAATAAAAAAAGCCCTTTCCCTAATTTTTTAAGAGAAGAGAGATTTATTACATCCAATTACAAACTACACGAAAGTTGTCCATTTTTTAAAGGAATGTAGTCATCGGCAAGGTCTTGACTTAATTCTTTACAATGCATTGGAGCTAGGGATAATCTAGTTCAGTCATTACAGTTATAAATTTGGGGAGGAAATAGAAAATAGGGGATGGGGTCAGTTACCGTTGGAAGGCTAGGCAACTCAAAGTCGAAGTCGGCTAGCTGGTGGTTCCAAAAGAAGTTCATCAGACAGGGAAAGGATTACACTCTTTTATACTTCGGTCCCCTTGAGAAGGCTTTCCCTAAAAAGGAAAGGGCTGTAGTAGCAGCGTATTAAAGGGCAACCACTTTTTTGGGGATAGGCCAGACAAGAGAAGTTTTCTCTGTGCCCGAGAAGAGTGGAATCCCTGGTTGAGTCTCGAGCAGTTTTTCACTGATCATAACCAAGTGCTTGTTGGGACGTCTTAGACCTTTCAATTGGCCTTTATCTCCAAAAAATATCGATACTTTTTACATACAAAGAATTTACTTGTTACTAATAGAGTTTAGCCTCGGTCATTCTTTAGATCCCTTGTTTCACTCCGATAGTATCATAAATCGGTTCAATGCAGAGGATGCATTTCCATACTATTAAGTATTAAGTAAATGAAATAAATAAAACTAAGTAGGTAAAATAGCTAAAAAAATACAATATGGATTCTACTACATCACTTACTCTACTGGATTTTACGGAGCCTGCTCATGCACGACATGATTGGGTCTGATCATAGAAAAGATTCTCTTCAAACGAACCGGCCTATCCTATGTATGCGGCTTACGCAGTGGTTAGAACAAAGACACATTTGGTTGTGAATTCCAATGTGGCGGATAAAGGCATATATCTGCACGGCCAAAACAATAGTCCAAGTCACACACTCCCATAATCCACACTTTTCTCTTAGGAGAATTCACTTCAACTATTCATGTCAAATAAATAATACAATTTTTTTGTCCTCAACATCCCTTAATTTCTAGGAATTAGTCACTTCAACAGTCTTCGATGGTTATATGGGTATCCAAAGTACGAATGAGATGGATATTTGTTGTCCCAACCATTCTTCTTAGTCCCGATCCCAATAAGGAAAGGGAGAAATTTATAAAGCAAAGTTTTCGTGTTGCCGATTCCTAAAGCGTAGTGCTTCTTCCTCTATGCGGCCTAGTGAGACAGTGGAGCAGAGCACCCGCAATACATAACCCATAGCCATAGGTTACCCCTTTTTCAGGAGTGTCCTTTCAACTAAGGAATCAAGCAATTTCCTCCTACGCTCCTCCTTTCGCTTGCTACCTGGCGTGCATACTTCACAACTACTTCCGATCTCGACGAAGTGGTGCTTGTTGCGGCGAGGAGATCTAAGCTGGTAATCCCATCTATCTTGGAGTTTTATTTGAGACAAATGTGCCTGCCCGGTCTCATCTCGAAGGCAGGGACCAGTTATCGGGAATGGAGGAAGCTTCACTTTCTTACTTTCTCCTTTCTTATGAATCTTTATTTCTTTAGGGGCCTCTCTTATCTGCCTGTAAAGTTCCTTTCCTTCCTCTCTACCGTTGGTCTTTGTTTTGGCGTCGCCGAAGAACCACGTCACCCGTAGGCGGCAGAACCTTGATTACTTATGAGTGCCCTAGTTAGCTATCTCATCCAACCAATTATCTTTTCTGTATGCTCTATGCAGTTTTTGTGCTTTTCTTTTCTTATTGCCTTATCCACTCACTTTCGTAGTCTAGTATTAGTCAATAAACTATACTCAGACATTTATCAATAGCTCGCTCAAGTTGCTGCAAGGTAAGCTTCCAAGCCTCTAATGAGGCAAAGTATGGAATCTTGACGTATATATCTAAAAACCAAACTCTGCAGTGAGCAGAATATTCTAGTAAACTGGCATCAAGAGGGGGTTCTTTGCCCTAAAGAATGTAGACCTAATGTCAGTCCACATAGAATGTCTCCTTGGGTGCCCCTTTCAGATCATGTAGCTAGACCCAGATTGTCCACCCAATCCTGTGACCAGGGAGTTGAAAATGGAGAAAGTGTCACTATGTTATCGATTCCAAACATTTTAGCCATGAACCCGTGGAGATGGGGAGTATAGAAGTCTTAGCTTATGTGATGGATGACATAAGCTTTGGAACTGTGATTCGAATTCTAATTCATATTCTTTTATCTTTCTATCAGAATCAGATTAGGATTCCATTTTCGATTGGACCGTTGGCCTTGGATTCAGGTTCGTTTACTTATACATACACATAATCGGATTTTGATTCACAGATTTCCTGGATCCGACACGGCTTCTTTCTTTGTGCATCTTTCTTTCTCCCAGTTATTTATTGTGCTTGTATCGTTCTTGTATCAGTAGTCACAGCAGTTACATTCCCCCTTAGTTCCTGCTCGCTCCCTTTTAACACCATTGGAAAGGTCTCTGTAAGGCTCCAGCGTAGAGATAGCTTCCTTCTTTTTGTCTAGTCAAGCTAGAGGGGAAGGTGAGTTCTTTGCAAAGGGAAATCCTCTCTTTCAGGCCTTAGTCCGGCCTTTACATTATAGGTTGAGACTTTACTTAGCCATCACCCACCTTTTCATTCTTTAGTTTGTGCTGTCTGCCAGATAGCAGATGCATTGGCAGCTGGGCGCTCCCCCTCTCTACGCCCTTGCTTTTCAAGGGGTCCTCGAATAATAAGCAGAAAAAGTCTGCCTGGCCCTCTCCTCTCAGGCGCAGAGATGAATACAATTGAGCGGCGTCGCTGAACCAAAGGCCTTAGTATACAAGGGCACAGCCATTTCAAAATAAAAAGCAAGCCCAGTTTTTTTCCAAATAGTCAAGGCACGGTAACAAAGGTACTCGCGAACCTCGTAGCGGGGAGGCGGCTTATTGCAGCAATTTGAATCAGTAATCATCAATGCATAAGGGAATAGCACGAAGCGATGATATGCTTCGCAAGCAAATGGGTCAATGACTAGATAGCCACGGTAAGATGGAAGGCCCGCGCTAATGCCCTTAGAGTCGTCGGTCGAATTACCGATCAATTAGATTCTTGGATGAGCGGAACATCTTTGAGACAAATCATCTCTACCCGGGTACATAGCTTCATCCAAACCATGGATCCACGAATTGTTGACTCGCTCGAGAAAAGAGCTTCGTAGTTGGGAGCTCTGAGCCGATGAGCGATATGTAATCCTAAGATTAGAACTATGGTGTACTACTTCCCAATAATATAGTTGTTTGATCTTTTAGATTTTTTCTATTTTAGGTATTTTGCCTAGTCTTCATTTCCCTTTTTTCTATTTTATCAAGATGGATAGTAAGAAAGCATGAATAGGCGTTTTAGGAAAGTCGGGATTTTAGGCTAAGGAGCTAAAGGCTTAAACCAATAGTTGTTGAGTACCCAGATGCAAGGCAATCATTCCGGTTATCGGAGTTGAAGCTTATCTAATAAGATAAGGATAGGGTGGCATAGAAAGAGGAGTTCTCCTCAAGTTTCACTCGAATAAGAGTAAGAGGCAAGGGAATCTAATCCCAATATTCCCTAATAAGAAAGGGGCTAGAAAGGTTGTCAAGGGAATTGAACTATCTCTTGCAGCTGCAGTCTCGGGGTTTCACTAAGTCTTTTTTCTTCACCGGAATTGGAATCTGAGACAAGAAACGAATCTGGGACAAGAGAATCAAGCGAAACTGCTGGATCCCATGCTGTTCACAAAGCGGCTCTTACTATAGACCCGGCTATCTCCGAGTTGAAATCGATCCCAGATCCAGGAATCTTTCTGATCGTGACTTTATATTAGGAAAGTCTGTTCTGTCTAATATCTATCCTGGCTGATAGTGCTGATCATTCCTTTGTTATTCTTCCAGGATTGGCTTATCTTATTTTGAAACAGATTGGACTACTTCAATAAGTCCCAATCCCGGGGCGGGAAGTTCAACAGCTTGTTAGAAAGTCGTTCAAAACAAAGGCATGAAGCTTGGCATGGATAAATTTCCAGTGGAAAACTTGAAGGCCTCAATCAATGGAAGGGTTCGCCTTCCAGTACGAACAAAGGTTCTGTCCACTCCCTTGCCGAAAGCTTTGCTACCTACACCTAGCTTTGAAAGAGTTGTGGAAGCTGCCAGTCCTGGTTGAGGAAAAAGACTATGCCAAAGAACGTTTATAAACCCGAGTCAGGTACAGGAAAAGCGAAAGAAGCTCTTCTCTTTAGCGGTAAACTTTTTCATATAATCGAATTCTTGGTCAAGGAGCGAAAGATAACTCGAAAAAGGCCAATAGGTATAGAAAAGATCGTCAAACGTCTCTCTCTTATAGCGCGCTTAGCAGCTCTTTATTCCTTTAATGGCTACTTCCATTTCCATCAACGGCCCTTACAAGGTTCATCCAGGCTGCCTGACTGCAGGCATTCAAGTTTAAACTGGGTAAGACTCCCCTACACGCTTACCTATCTAAACATGGCATTCTCTCTTTCTGCCTTTATGCGACTAGATTCAATATGCCTAGGACACGGTTTTCCTGCAAGCTGAGTGTGTAAGGCCCCGCGGGGAACGCCCTTTACCTTTAGGTCAGAATGCCGCTATCATGTGCGGATAAGCCTTCCGATTAGCTGACTGAGACCATCTCCGGCTTATAGCTGGTAGAACTAGATAGCTGTTATAACGTCAGGTCAACTGCAATCTATGGCAGTTTCTTAAAGTCTGTAGCTCCTCAGGTCGACTAAGCCTAAGCCACTAAGGAAGAGTTTTGAATCAATATCTGCTATCTACCCACTGCCCATAAGCATGTCTGAATAAGCCTGCTGATTAGCTTAGCCCACCCCGACCACCTCTATAGAAAGGTCTTACCTATTCAAAAACCAAGCTATCTATATACCTTTAAGCCCACGGTTTCATTCCAATGCTTTGATTAGTTACGAAGACGTGAACCTTTACCTTGCATGCCTGTCTACATCGGATAAACTAGAGTACTGATTTCCAGAAGGGAATGACTTATTACCGGGTTAGAAAAGTGAGTCTTCCTTTCATTGCTTGCTTGGTGCACACTTCCTTTTCCTCATAGTGACTTTTCCTGAGAACCCCAAGCCTGAATACCTGAATAGAAGGCAAGGCCAAGTAGCTCCCATTCCAAAAAACCTTCTCTTAAAGTCAGTGTCTTGGTTGCAGCTCTTAAAGTAAGAACAGGATTCCGGGTTGCTCTATCGGTAAAGAAATTCTATTACCGGACGGAGAAAAGAGAACTAACTAACCTTAACCCTTAGATCTCTGGTCGGCTATCGGTAAAGGAACCTTCTGGCCGGTTAGGTTAAGCAAAGAACGCAGGTAACCTTACCGGGGTTTATTCGTGAAAGTCAGCTCTGACCGGGCTCTGGAGATGAATACCGATAGAGCTTACCGGATGCACCATCGACCTCAGACAGCTCGCCCGTGCGGGGGAAGAACTAAAAAGAAAAAAAAACGTAGTGAGTGAGTAAAAAGCAAATACCAATGAAGACCAGACCTGGAATTTCAAACACGAAAACGTAGTAGCCTAGCCGGGGAGGGATCTTCTCCAGCTCCACTCCTTGTTATATATATAGTTATAGAGTGGAAAACTACGCTTAAAATTCAAGCCATGAAAGTGAATTTTTGGATTATAAAACATGGCCTCGGAGACCTTTCCTAGGTGGATCGAAGAGCTGCTAACAAAAGGGCGAAGTCGGGATGGATTCACACATAAAATAGACGTGGACGGATGGAAAGCCCGGAGACCAGAGACCGGAAGAAAATATCCATTTTTTGGAAAAGACAGAGATGAAGATTGAGCCAATGTTTTAAAAAATACCATAAGCAGATTAAACTTCTATTTATTATAGATTCTATATTTTGCACCTTCAAAAGAGATCTCGAAGGGTATATTGAATTACCAGAAATCGATTCATGTGTACTTCTTGCTGCTTCAGGGAAAGAAAGATAGAGGAACTAATTCAAGACAGTCATTTTGGACGGGAAGAGTATGACATATTCCAGGGGCAGATGCCACTTCCACTTGAATTAAGGAATGAGCGTGGTGCGGGGTATATTACATACAATAATAATAATTCTTGTTTCGCTACAGCCGTACCTCCGTACTCTGATTTGACAGCTCGAAAGGGAATAGATGTTCCATCAAATGGATGAGTGTACCGTAGTGGAGATATTGATTTGGTAAACGGAGGACCCCAAGCAAGAGAGCTCAGACCGGCATCTATTTTATAAAAGAAGAACTGGATTGACCAGACAGCTCAACCGTTGACCAGCCAACCGGCAAATACATTTCATTTATACATAAGGATCCAGCTGGTGTGCCACACCTCCAACTCCAACTACTACAGGAAAGATTCCACCCCCTCTCATGAATCAATTTGATGGATCGTACCTTCCTCTTTTGGAAGTTGGAAGTCCCGCCAACCGGTGGCTCTGGTTTACCATTATTATTATTTACCGTTATTTCCTCCTCTACCTCTATAATTGGATTAGTGGTTAACTACTACTTTACCCTAAAATTAGTATGTTGTTGTTAATATTCCTTAATTCTTATTATGTTGGTACTTTTTCCAATGCTATTGAGAATTCTGCTTATTCATATGCATGTGTTATCCCTAAATCCCCATCAAAGTCCAAATCCTCAAAAACTACCCAACGTTTTCCTTATGTCGCAGCAACCAGCTAGCTAGAACTAGAAGAAGAAGGCGAGCTAGCAGATGAACTAAGCAGCATACTTTATATGTTGAATAGAAGGAATGAAACCGACGTACCGTATTGACCGGCGGGTATATATATATTAATGAAAGAACTAAACCACCGCCCGCAGCTGCTCCTCCAACGCCAACGGCTACTGATTGTGTCAGCCATTCCTTTCTTCTTGCTATTGATATAGTGGAATTAATTCCAGTCATTCCCTTAAATCCGTTTTTTTCAGTTAAAGTCTATCTCTAAACGGGGATTGATGAAGAACAGCTCCAAGAGACTTTAAGCCATAACTTGACCTAGGCCCAGCCCCTTAAACAATATATTCATAGTTACAGCCCCTTACTCTATGAATGTAATGTTCACCTTAAGTTCAGGTTAGGTTACCGATTTCCCGCGTTCTGTTCTTCTTCACTTTCAAATAACCTATTTTGATGGCACGATTGGAATTACCCGAAACACCCGGTAAGGTGAGGAGCACATATACATATTCTCGCAGATATCGCCCCGAAAAAAGGACCAGGATTGATTGACTCGAGGATTGACCAAGACCGAAGCTCCCTAGCTCAAACTAAGATCTTGGCTTCGTAACTCCTTCCTTCGCTCATTGGGTACGAAAGTTGGAACTCGTACTTTGATCTCTTTTCAGATCATATAAGATACCTTTCTATATCCTCTAACCCAATCCAATTTAGACACAAAGGATGCCAGCCACTTATATTATAGGCTTTCTTGGTAAGCTAATCCTCATACTCAGGTGCCCTAGAAGGGGAAAACCTTAAATTCTCGGATCAAGAAGAAGTCGTCTTACGTTCTATCAATAAACAACCAAAACGACCAGGAGGATAGAAAGCAGTAGTGGTATATTGCTAGCTTACTTCATCAAGTGAGAAGAAAGTGGGATGTGAGAGTAAGGAAGTGAAGTAGGTAAGCTCAATCTCGGTCAAGTAGTTGCAGAGTTCAGGATAAACTTCAACGATAGGCGGGGTTATACGGCGAGATTTGTCTTGACTTGGTCGATAAAGACAATCGGAAGCTCTTTGTGATCGCGCGGCTCCTGCTTTTTGGCAATCAAGCGCCTGGATCTCGGCCTCCCGATTTCTCTTCTTCCTGCGAAAGTCTTGCGAAAATCGAGAGTTCGAAGTCCGAGAGATGCTAGGCTAGGTCTCGTCTAAGCCCTTGTCCTCTAGAGAAAAATGTAAAACGGTGCTAAAGCAGGACCGTGACTATGGAAAAATGACTCGCTCAATCGAAACTTGAGTCACCTTGGAGTAAGTCGAGCCACATACTCAACAACGTCTCGTCTGAACCGTGAAATCCCTAAATCGAAACACACTAGAATAACTTCAAACACTCGGATCTGCAGATCTACGTGTATTCCAAAAATCTGGTGAGATTTTTTGTGCATTCGGATTTCGGTCACCCGAAAAGAGGTCTAGTCCTGTCTGCTGAACGGTCCCGGAAAGGATGAGAAAAAAGCTCTTCCGAATCCAGGTTCAAACTTTCAAGCAGTCAATCAAGCAGCACTGACCATTATTCCATAGATAGCATAGAGCTCTTACAATAGGCTAGCTTAACTATAAAGGCTGGATTTCCCCCTGGGAGAAGTGGAATCGAAATCTCTGTCACTCAAAGCTTCGCCCCTTGAATCTATTTATTCCGGCTACAGAGCAAGGCAAGGTATATGCCAGTTTGCTTAAGACTTGGAGTTCGAAGTGGAATGGATCTAATTCGATGAATTAGCCTCCTAAGGCAATTGCCCACTAATCCTCATCGCTGTCCTGAGCCTTATTTTCACACTTATTATAGAATCCCGATCTGGGAAGAAAAGCTATTCTTCTTAGCAGTTGAAGAAGTGAATTGAATCACCCTCGGGTCCGAGAATACTAAGCAGACTTTAACTCCTCCCTTATAGTAGCAATTCTGACAACAGATGCGGATTTGGGCAGTGCCCACTCCTCTAATGTAGCACAGATGGTACATTAAACAACCTTCGGCGGCACCTCCCCTTAATAATAAGAACCATTTTCATCATGACAGCACAATACTCATCATCCATTAGGAAAGATCTTCGAATTAGACTACTAAGTTCTTCTTTGGTGAAGGCGAAAGCCCCTACCCTAGGAGGATAGCCATGTTCATATACAGTTCTCTCTGAGACAAGAGCAGAACATAATCTTGCCTTTATTATTGATCTTGATATACATATTGGCAGCTCAGTTATAGATAGGGGGAACTCTTTCTAAAGTAAAAAGATTCACGGGAATAGAAGGAATGAAGGACAGCTACTCCTCTATGCTTACTACGAGCTATACCACGAGTCAAGCTAACTGCAATAATGAAAGTTGCAGTGGATAAGAGAAGACCGGAGCTTGCCATTCGTGCAGCGCTTATTTAAACACTAGCTGAAAGACATTCTAAAATCACTCTCTCTCCCATGACCCATAGCCAACTAGGAGAAGAAAGCCAGTTTATTCCCTTGAGGCTTGAGCCAGGTATTCGTTTAAAGCCTTTCGCTAGCATTACAACAGAATCAATGGCATCAGATTCATTAGCTGCGGACGCATAGGAATGAATTCTTCCCGTACTCTCTTTGTCAAGCCACCGGCTCCACTAAAGCAGCAAGACTTAGACTTAGCTTAGCCTAGCTAGCACAGACAGAAGGGAAAGCGAACCCGACTGATGAAGTCGAATGCTCCCACCCGATTCTTCTTGGCTTGACCACTCTCTTAAGCTTTCCCCCATCGAGAAAGAAAAATCCTATGTGAATCCTTACCTCTCACCTCTCCTCTCTACTCATAGCAGACAATCATAGACTTTCAATCGAGTGAATACCCGGCTAGCTCGGATCTAGGTCTATTGTAAAGCTTTCGCTTCGCCCCTTAGTCCAGAGCGATCGCGGGACACGGAATAAGCCTACACATCGGTTTCTCCGAGGCGCATGCAGCTTTCATATCTGCACTCCATAATCTCGTAGAGTAAGATGTCCGGTTTACTCCCTATGATCCCGAGACCCGGCTCACCAAGGAGTTTTTTGGGATAGCGGTTGGATCTCAAGATCCTGGCGGATCGACAGATCGCGACCCGAGCTCACCGCTGGAGCCGAGTTATGAGCCCTGACACAACGGCTCTCGAATTAACAGCGCGGTTACATAGAATGAAGTCGACCGGGGCTCCCGAAGCCTGCCATGTCTGTCCGCCATTGCAAAGGCGTCGAGCAATGCCCAGAGCCTATCCCCGGCCTCGAGTCATGGAATGAGTAACTTCATAAACCGCGTAGTCGACGAGGAGGAATCGAACCCTTGTTCTTTCACACATGAGCGGGTAAACAGACTCTGCGGTGCGTGCTATCTCCGGACCAGAAAGGCTGTGCTTTGCGGTGCGAGCTGAGAGGCGGAGCAGATTCCCGAATGTGCTTCGTCTATGATGTATTCACCTTACTGCTCTATCGACACATCGAAGGATTTTCGGCAAAGAATTCCTCCCCTGGTTTTTTGAAAAATATCAAGTCTTGGTGGACCATAAGCGGGTAGCGAACCCCGGTTAGCTGTCGATGTGTGGCTAGTTCTGTTGAGCTTTGCTCCGCTTCTTAGCCCAGGTACAGTCTCTGACGATCTCATTCTCTCAGCGATCTATGCCACGTCGACCCCCTCTCTTAGACATGGCTTCGCGGAATGTGCTTTCGTCCTGTCTCCCAAGGGAAAGGGATATTCCGCACATGCTTTAGTTGAGCTGTGAGAAGGGTAGATTCTTCTTTTCTTGTTGGGGTGGAGTAGAGGTCATTCGGATCCTCACACCAGTAGGAAACTTTGTTTTTTGAGTACATTGAGATGGGGAGCTGTCTAAGAGGGGCCCTCTCTTTAGCCTATCTGTACTAATGCTAGCCAATCTCTTGCAATTGGTCTATGGCAAAGGGTCATATTCAAGATGTCAGTCCGAGCTCGGAGCGTACCTATTTGTGTAAGCCGGGTCTAAGTAGTTGGGCTCAGAGCGGTTCCTAGCGCATAGACTTTGACTTTTCTTAGTAGGGCGAGACAAGGGATAAGGCAATCAGAGTAGGCTTTTACCGGCTTGAAGCTGGGGCGCCTTTTTCTGGGTCTGTTTTCCTCCTTTCTTTGCCGGAACTCCTACGCCCTCAGATGGGGAAGGAAAACGAGGCATATCTTTTCCGGGCTCATCAATCCCCCAGGTCTTGGAAAGGAGCTAACTGTATTCTTACTGCTAGCAATCAATCATTACAGCTTTTTGCATAAGGGAAGTCAGATGGAAATACACCATTTTGGTAGTCGCTTGTCTTATGAGTGAATCTCGATATATATCTATGGCCTTGAAGCTGAAGGCCTGTTCAAAAGATCAGATAGGCGGGTGGAAGCAAGAAAACGGCTGGCTAGCTCGTGCAATCTAAAAATGAGTCCTTCGCTTTAGTAAAGTAAGCTATCTTTGGTTTCTAAGGTTCTCGGGGCACTACGGTAGGACGTAGATCGATCATGACGAGAATGGACTTCTCCGTAATGTAATAGAAGAGTCACAGCCCCTTCTCGACTAGACGAAGGAGATATGAATTCCATTCAGGCTTGGCTTGACCCTCCTGGAGGCGCAAAGTTCATCATTCAGTGTGGTGGGGAGCCTCGCCTGGCAGATTGGGATGACTTGGATGCTGGGCAGATCCGGATAGAGTCTCGCTCATAGATAGAGGAAGAGTACGCGCGCTACGGGCAGTTGATCGGATCAGATAGCCCTTCGGGCAACCAACCGCACATCAAATTCCGATCAAGAACTTGGAGGGATGGCTGAGTGGCTTAAGGCATTGGTTTGCTAAATCGACATACAATCTTCTTGTATCATGGGTTCGAATCCCATTTCCTCCGGCAGAACGGGCGGGCGTGAGAGAAAGAACCTCTTGGCGGAGTTCCCAAAATAGCACTACTTAGTGACTAGGAGCGGAGAGCCTGTTTCGCGTTTTTTTTTTGTTTGACCGGTCTATCTTCTTTCTATAAGCAAGCTCCCTCCGGCAGGGACTGGACGGCTCTCGGTTCTTGAGCATGTTGGGAGATTAGGCGGCAGTTGAAAGAGTTGCTCGAAAGCTTGACGAACAAGCGAAAAAAGCCCTATATCTATTTTAGTAAAGGACTTTTCCCTTACTAGTCAAGTGGTAAGGTAGGGCGCTCTTCGATGAATAAAACACAGACTTTAGGAAAGTGGTTCAGGTAGCTCAGCAGGTTAGAGCAAAGGACTGAAAATCCTTGTGTCAGTGGTTCGAATCCACTTCTAAGCGGGCGAAGGGTCCAAAGCAAAGGACACGTAGCCGGGAGCGAGCCGGATTTGGAAATTCAAGTGAAAGAAAAAGCCAAAAAATCTCGCTCCTGCACTCTACGGCTTTTTGGCGTCGCCATATCTTGCTGGAGGCAGATTTTCTAAAAAAAGCGGTTTCTTACTCGGATTGGTTCTCGCCTCCCTGTGTCCAAAAGGATGGGCGAGTTCGGTTCAAGTCTTCATCGATCGGGTGGATCTATATGCTCCGGGGGGGTGAGACGAGGTGTAGCGCAGTCTGGTCAGCGCATCTGTTTTGGGTACAGAGGGCCATAGGTTCGAATCCTGTCACCTTGACCAAGGGCTATTTATTTTGATATAGATCTAAACCCTTTCCCGGGAAAAGAAGTTAGGGATTTTGGGCAACAGAAAAAATGGCTGTTGTTTTGCTTCTCCATTTCCAAGCAACCCCATTCCTATCTGTAACCATATAAATGACGAGTATGAATAACGAACTGCCGTAGCCCCTTTCTCATCTCTAATGGCCATGGATACATAGTGGCTGGTCGAGGGGTTTGGTTATCGCTGGCACTACTTCCACTTTCTCGCTTCGTACTTCACATTCGATCAGCGATCAAACTTTAGGCTAGTTTATTTCCCTTCGTCCTGACCTGGCATACAAATAAAAGCCCATGACCTTCTTTTCGTCTTCAAGGAATGTCTGTAGCGTTCTCATCTCTGTACTGAATGATTGAGCTACCCATGCTATGACGGAACTACTCCACTGTCAACTGATCGAACTAGACTGATCTAGCGACACTAGCATCTATCCATCAAGGAACTGAGCTATGCCACGGATGTCGCTCTGACTGAACTACCGAGACTGACTGACAAACGAACCCAGCTCTCAAAGACCTAGCTATACTACTTAATTACTGACCCATGCTACCTATTCTAGTGCGCTAGGTAGGAAAGGGAGACAAGAACTACATTGCTATACCTGAATCAGTTTGACTCAATGCTTGCACTTAGACCTTTCCCCCAAGCTTCCTTCTATGCTGACAGAAGCGGAGAGGAGGGTTTTCACTTCCGTTGAGAAAGAATAAATGCCCTAGCTCAGCTTCCTAGCATGACACATCAGCTACGCCATCAGAGACTGAATTAGAGCCTGGACCTCCACTTGCTAGTCAGGAAATATCACCGCTCCGTGGGCTTCTTTCGCTGCTCTCTTAAGCTATCGCTCGCTTTACGAGTGCAACCTGCAACCAAGTTCAAGAAACTGCTAATTAAGATACTATGCTGGTATCTATCTAAAAGTCAATATCTGTGAGAAGCTTCTTTCTCATACACATCCGAAGCAACGTCTGATCATCATCATTAGATAGTTTAGCTGGTCCTCATCCGAAGTTGAGGCATTCAACAACTTTCTGAGACACCATTCTTTCCAGGGAGAGAAATCCTTCTCTTTGGTTGGGAAAGAGTAGGAAAGATAGGACCAGGACGGCTGTGATTGAGAAAAGCAGGCTGAATTCCTATTCGATTGCTCCGCACCTGTGCCTGTCTTGTATTGAGGAAATAACTTTCAGTGTGGTGGGGGGCCTTACCTTACGACTGCTACTGCCCCAACAGTTCTTCAAGCTATTTTTGTTGGGGGTAGAGTCTGACAAGGTGTAACGACCAGGTACCCACATTGAAGAAAGATAGTATAGTCATCAACTTGAATCAGATGAATGAGATTTGATGATGTCCGATAATAAATAAGAGTTCAATCGGCGCCCTTTCAAGAGCTTTTTCCCTTCATAATGACAATTGAAATCGGGCAAGTTCACCGGGAAGGCTTCGGGTAAAGTCGGGCAAGGAGTTCGCAAAGAGTCATAGCAGAGCCAGCGCGAAGGATCAAAGGCTGAGTAAGTAAGGGCTTTTCCCTCTCTCTCCCCCTTAGCGATTTGACTGAAAGCCTTACGATGGGGTCCTTCAAACTATCGGAGATGCCTTGTCATCACATCCACTACTTCGTCCCTTGCTATACCGAGCCGTACCGTAACATACCGTACGGGGGTTGAGTCCTCTCTCATTGAAGAAAGGGATGATGGGCAGCTACTCAACTCTTAAAGATGCCCAAACATCCGCGATTAGTGATGTAGCTTCTACTCTGATAACCAGCATGCGATGAGCAAACCGGTAAGAGGTACTCGAATCCGACGGCTCAATCAATCCTCTATTTTGAAAGGGTTAGAGCCCGGTGATTAGCTTTAGCTTCTAGATCAGCATCCGGTAAAAGGAGGACGGGCAGTGAGTTTAACAATCCACTTTTTCTATTCGCTCTAGCCAGGCTTTCATCCGCTTCTACTTCAACCTTCTCCTGGGGAGGAGAGGAAAAGCAGTTTTTTCGATACGATCTCCCTGTCTCGCTGCACCGGCATAGAGGGAAACTTCTTCTGCGTTTTGTCTAGGAATCGATTGATCTTAACGAAAAACGGCTTTTGATCGGTCCGCGTGATGTGGCTCCCTTATCTTGCAGCCCTTTGTAGAGCATTTTAGACTTTCTCGCGCAGCAGGAAATCGAAAGCACGAGCTTCGATCAACCAATGAAGCAAGCTTTTTTGGTAGGGCAGTCCTTCTGTGTGTAGAACATTGGCTCATGCGTCCAATGGGTGGCACCTGACTGTTCCCAGTTCAGTTGGAACAGAAGCCACCAACATTCATTGGTGGGGGAGCTGACTGAAGTCTCCCATTACCTCTGGTAATCATGTGACGACCGTAGGAGGTAAAATAGAATTTTATTCTTCTACCCTAGGTGGTGCACTTTCACATTGGCCATAGGGGGATACTTGAATGCCTCTTTCTACGTCAATTTCTTCTTCAATAGCTGGTCCTATTCTTCCAACAGCTAAATCTCGGCTGGTCTTTCTTAATTTAATTAAGGTGAGGATGGCACGTGCTTTCCTAAATCCATTTCACCGGGTGTTCACTCAACACGAATTTCATCCCGAGGTGAACAACTTTGGTATGTCTGGCCACGATACATGACATGAAAAGTCGGCTGGCGGGATAGGCCACAAGTCATTTTTATTCTCTTGAATCGGCTATCATCTCACTCGACTTCCTATTAGGAATGGCTTCCTTTCGGGTTGTGTTGTTACGGACAGTTATTCTAACGGGGCGGGGAGACGTACGGTACGGCTATGATCGGGCAATAGCGCGGTGCAGATCGGATGAATGTGAAGGATATGGTTCCAGTTCTATACCATCCCGTTCCTTGATCAAAGAAGATGACATGCCCCGGGGCTAGTGCCGGCGCATAGTCGAGTCTTCCCTGCGTGCCTAACATCCACTCCATACAGTCGAGTGCCTTGCGGCGCCTTTAACCATGAGAGAAGGCGATACCGAAGAGAATAACTCAATGTCACTGGCTACTCCATAAACTCAATTTCGTTGCGTAAGTGAGGAGTCATCATAGTCTGAATTTGAAATCTTTCGTAGGCTCATCTCGTCGATTGGCATTCCGATCCTGGTCATTCATAGATAGTCGACACTTTTAGTCATAGGCTAGCGCCCATTCCTGATAGCCGCAGCTCTGCCCCTTCCCTATTCCATTAAAGAATGAATGGGAATTGATCTCGACAATGGCTGGGCAAAATCCATCTCTATTTTCGCTAAACTTGCTTGCTTTCATGAAGCCGACCTTAACAGACATCTCGTAGATGGAAGATCCAGGTGAATCGATTAAATTAGATGCACGCTTACCTAGATGCGGTGCTTGTCCCTCGAAGCGAAGGTAAAGACCAAGACATTGGTGATTCTTAATCTGACCGCACTTCCCTCGAGGTCGAACGGCTATCGATCCTGGCCTGATGAGAAAAGGGTTGAACTCATGGCCCAGTAGTCCCCCTTCTCTGATTCTCATCTTCGTGCCCTTTCATGCGCTAAGCTAAGATGGAAGTCGAGTTATAGCTGCAGCTCTTGAGAAGCCCCTTTCTAGTATCAGTTTGCCCAAATCAAAGGCTAAGGGTAGAACTCATCCAGTCTATTGCTCTCCGTTCCTTTCTTTCCTGGGGCGTTCCTCTCTAACAATCTCTCTCGCGACATACTTTTCTCGCTAATGAATGCTATTGATAACAACGCTTTCTCTTGCACTCCGAGTTGCTTGTTGCTTTCTTTCCTTTCCAATTGCTTTTTTCGAATGGAATGCGAGTTCGAGCAGAAGGTGCTCCCTCATCGAAAGGTCACGTTTCAAAGAAAGATCTTCAATTTCGACTCTTCTCGCTACGGACTCGATCGTTAATCCATTCCCGGTTCCAACTCCGGTGTAACTCATCACAAAATTACGTGATCTAAGATCCGGGGACAACTTCTACTATAACCAAGCTGGGAACTTTTTGTCTCGGACCGACTTCCGACTGTTCCATCCCGAGAGAGATCGGACACTCAAATAGACTATATCGGAGACAGCTAATCTCGGCTTTGTGGCCATCCGCTCCCCTCGCGAATAAAGGAGATGGAGGCTGCTCCTCTTCTTGCTCCCAGGCTTTCCGATTAGATCGGGTTTCCTGAAACTAGTACCCGCTGCTTGCTTTGTTCTAAGCTCAGCTGGAAATCAAGGACTTTCAAAGTGAAATAGGGTTTGCTCCTTGGCTAAGAGCCTATTCCGCTTCTTCTTTATTAGGTTGGTGCTTCGTAGAAGATCTTCCGTCTTACTATGTTAGAGGGGCTTTCCTTGCTTTGTTGAATCAATCAATCAGAAGAAAAAGACAAAGAAAGCCTTGGAAAGGAACTCGAAAAAACCTAACTACAGACTGCGATCAAGAATCCATGAGAGAATGCGCGAAAGAAGACATGCTCTTGAGCCCTTTCTATTCCACACCCCTACCTTCCAATATGGTGACATCTAGAATAGAAAGAGAATTGTAGACCTCGGATAGAAACGGATCTTCTTTAATTTCCCGCTAGCTCTTGGCCATAGGCAGCCGCTCTTCCTAATGGACTTAGAGACCTCTATTCCAATAACGTCGATAAGGTCACGGCTTCTTGAACGTCTGCCACGTTTTCTGGGCTTCCTTGATTCAAGAGAGGTGGTCAGGTTCCTGACGTTCTCCCTTCTTCCATTCTTGTCCTGAAACTGAGGATAGCCCCTTTTCTCTTGTATTCTTTCTTGGCCGACTTCAAAGGCTAATGATATTAGTAAAATGCGGACGGATAGGTTTACTAACTCATCCGACCTAACGTGTAGAAAGAAATATGAAAGAAAGGAACGATGCTCGATTCCGAATCAAGCGAAGCGATATATTAATCAAACCAGTAAGCGTCAGTAAGGGACGTCTTCTTTCTTCGGCATCTACCCGTAAGAAAAGAAAAGCAATCAGTTGTCGGCGAGATCAAAAAGAAGGCATTCAAAGAGGCAGGAGCCTCCCCACCTCTTCGGGTGGGTCTCTTCTCGGCAGTCAGGGTTTTATCCTTTGACCAACCGGTTCAATTAGTCATTTAGTCAGCCCTCGCCAGTCACACTGAAGTTACGACCAAGCTTAGCGAGGCCTTGCCTAGCTCAGCGAAGGTTCTCGAGTTCGGGCGCATCTCGTACTCTCGTGAAAAGCCTGAAGTGATCCCCATCTCAGCAGATTACCTTTCCTACCCCTCCATTTTACTATCCCATTGATTTCGATGCTTATGGCAACACGATCAATCATTCGTCAGCGGGCAGCCCCAGAAATTAGTTGAATCCAAGATTCAATTCCTGTGTCTCTTCCATCCCCTTTATCCTATGGGTCGATCTATTTATTGATAATGTTGAAGAATCGATGAAAGGACCTTTGTTCCTTCCCTTTTCTTGACAAAGAGAGCGTAGTCGGCCTTCCTACGCTGACGAATGCCTCTTTGGTTCAGGAACGAACCCACATTTCATTTCCTTCGGGGAAGTTCCGATTCAGCCCCATGATGAGTAGGTGGGGGGATAGCCCCAAAGACCTTGTAGTAGGGGGAACGCCCCTCGACGACGCTCACCCCCCATCAAAGTGATGGAAGCTACGCAGTGTTGGAGACAACGTATTCACGTAAGTTTTCTTTTTTCCATATCACTAATGGCCTTCGACCGGCGGGTAGGGGAGTTCCCGCTGCGGTGCTGTTCCCGGCCTGGCCCTGTCCTTCCTATCTCGCTTGTACCTTCAATCAAAATAATCGAGGAATAGATATGGCTGGCAGGTGCGGTAGACCGAACACCTTCTGAATCAGCGTGGAGGTGACATGAAGCTCCTTGCCCATTGAGTGAAAGCATCCATCCCAGTAAGAAAGAATCTCCGACCCCACAACCTGCGGGAACTTCCACCGGCCCCAGGCGGCTACTGATCTTTCGGAGCCTAAGAGTGGGCTCCATTACCTTTTCGCAATCTTCAGCTTGCCTTTATGGTTTGCTTGAAGCAAGAACAATTGATGAGTGAGCAGTGGAACCAATCTCCAATCCCGAGGCGAAACAACCAACCGGTCTTTTGAGCAGAAAAAAAAGACGATGCTTGCAGGTCGGGCTCCCAGAGCAGCTTGCTCGGTCTTTTGTTTGATCTTCGTGCAACAGGAGTACTTAGTATAGGGACGGACCCGAACAGGAAGATAGTCGATCACACAGAGTCGTAGAATCACTGAACGAGTCTTCGTGTGACGAAGTCGGATCGAAAGTGACATAATATACCTCCTCCGAACCCTCAACAAGAGAACGTGTGTGTTCCCAGTAGGGATTCTAACGGAGGAGTTTGAACGGGCTTTTGGAAGAGCGCTCCGCTTCTTTTTTCCTATCTAGTCTAGAACCCCCTAGTCGTGAGAAAGAGCCGCTCTACCCCCCTCATTCATGATTCATGTGAGGAAAGAAATAGGCGATCTCGCCAGCATGAACCGTCCAATTTTCACCTCCCCTGGACGAACAATCGACAAGCCAGACTTTTCAATGCAAAAAAATTATTTGACGCCGGAGGAGAATACATGTCCACGGAATTCTCTCAATATCTTATTTCCAGAGGCACTGTTCATCAGAGATCTTGTGCGTATACTTCTGGAAATAGCTGAGAGGAAAAATAGAGACTCAGAGAAAGATCAGAAGCGAAATTCGGCAAGGAGAGAACCCAGGCCTATTGTAGTGTAGCACCTGGGGCCGCACGACTCAGGTCTTAAAGAGCCTGTGCGCGTGTCTATTTCGCTTTAGGAGGTATCAGAGCGGTCCCTTTCGATTTCTGCTAATTCTCTTTCTTCTTGCACAGTTGCCTTTTCTTTTCAAAAGAGTTGTCCCCTGTCTGTATCAGTATCAGTCGTCTCTATGGCAATCTTTATTTAAGCAGAAAGCGTGTTCAAGCTCTCTGATTAAGGTACTAGGGGCTCACTAAACTATCGAGAAATGGCTTTCGGCCTAGGATCTCTTGAAAGTGCTTTTGCTTTCCGATACCACAGTCCGGGCATTCAATCTGCTTCTTTCTTTCCGACATCTGAGATTCATTTTGAAAGCAATGGCAGATCTTCCTCAATAGGAACTGAACGCTGGCATGAGGAAAGCTTTGCTACTTCTCAGTGCATGAGGAATGAAAAGCGGAAAGAGCTTATTCGTAAAAAGAAAAGAATGGAGTTCTTTGGACTCTCCCAAGAGCTTATGAGTGCACAAGAGCTGATATGCCAACAGCTGATTCAATAGCTGTGGAAGCAGAGCAACCTTCATTCAAAAGAGTAATTAATGGCGGATTCGCTCTCAAATCGTCCTTCTCATCTGCCAAATCATCGTCCGCATCTAATCAATCCCCAATCGTCTGGTATCCCTTTTCTCTTTCTGCAAGAAATCGTCCTCATCGAATTGTCCGCATGCGAATCCTTATCCTGATCTGAGATTGCCTGCTATTCCTAACAGAGGCGATGAATATCGTGACTATTGGGATAACATATGAATATGCCTCTCTCAATGTATTCCATTACACCCCGAAAAGTCCTTACTACATGCAGCAGTACGGCGGGCATTAAAACACGAGTTTCAGCGGTCTCTGCTAGAACCCTATTTGAGATAGTTTCAAAGGGGCGTAGCGCTTGCTTACTCGAAAGAGTAAGGACCTCGTTACGCCGAAAATGGTAGAGGTGCGACAGCGCTTTGGTCGTAATTAGGCCGGCTTGCAATACGGGGCATGAACCGTTGGGCATTGTATACTCGGCTCTTTGTTGCATTCAGCTACTTGCTATCTTTCTGCTATGCTTGCGCGGTTTTTTCCTTGTCTTTTTATTCTAAGGAGAACTAAGAATCCGTATATGACTAAGCTTACCTTATAAGAGAAGTGGGAGAAGTCGTATAAGGGCGATTTCCTTCTTTCGTTAAATGTCTAACTCCTCACCCCAAGTAAGGAATTCTTTCTCGCTTCGCACCTTTTTGCACTTTCGGTATTTCCTTTCTTTTTGAAACCCTTTCCCTCTCCCTGTAACCCCACGAGGATCTATCTGACGTTGATCTACGCCCGTTACTAAGCAGCATCTCCGGTAAGTGGTCATATAAAATACTTATTCACACGGCGCTCAGCTTGCCTTTTCGCTGCTCTCACGAGGGTCGATTGAAAGCTACTTGCGCCTAGTCGGTTAGGTTCAGTTGCGCCCGCTGCTCACCTTTGAAATAGAGTTGAGCTGCTAGAAGCTGGAAATCGAAGACTTGAAGATTCCTTTCCCGCCCAAGGAGTGAAGTTGAGACCTCAGAGTCTATGATGATTTTTTTCTTTTCTTTCTGATCTTCTTCTTTTTTCTACTTTCTTTGTTACTTGGTTGGGGAAACAGGGCTGGCAGAAAGAAGATTTCCCCGACGAGATTCTTGACTCGCTAAGAAAGTATACTATGGCTATCCGTTCCTTTCTTTCCTTGCTTGTGACCTGCTTTCCTAGTAGGAATTCTTCTGTCTACAGACTATTCTCGCTACTACAGAAATATCTTAAGTGAAGTGCGATCGTAGTTCCGATTAGATTCGATTAGACGGTATGTCAGTTGTGCGGTATAGAAGTGCTTCGAAGCGACGAGTGATTCTCGAATCTGCTTCCTTTGAGATTAATGATAGTTGCTAGAATACGACGCTCTTAGTTAGAATTTGACTTCTTGGTATGGCAACAGAATTCAATTCATTATTTTAACGAGACAAGGCAACGCTTACCTCGTTATCCTGAGAGCTGAATGATGGAAGACTCGGATGCGGCTCCAGTTAAGCGTCTTTTCCGATTCTGTTGTAAAGTATATAGGCTGCCTTTCTTTGCCAAAGTTGCTCGGATTAGAGGAGTCTGCTGGAGAAATCTTTGTTTTATCTTATCGAAAGCTTGATGACAATCGTCATCCCGATTTTTCCTCAAAAGCTTAAAAAGGGCTCGCAAGTTGCTTGTCAAGCTGTGAAATGAGGGCTGGGCACTTGAAAAGGAATATTCAAGAAGAAGGCTTAAACGAAGAACTGATCATGATGTATTGGAGCATGTGAAATATCCGGTCGAGCAGCAGTCTAACTTGGAAAATCAATCCTGTCCCTTGGTTGTTCTGGCCTTGCCATCGAAAGCACGGTTTCTAAAATGCTTTAGTTAATACCGCTACGTGGGCTGATTCAAGTAGTTAATTAATAACGGTGAAGAAGAGATACTCGGAGAAGAACTAGTCAGATTCATTCAATAGAGCGGGGTCTCTTTGCCTAAGTCAATGGGAATCGAAAGATATTCAAAAGAAAGGGCATTTCGAGAGTTAGATTCATGTGCCGAAGCAGATGGGTTGTAGCCGACCACTAAGATTTTTGTTAGCCCTTGAGAATAGACGAAAGATCATCAAAAAACCTTAGTGCTGGAGGAGCAATCTCTTTCATCCGTTCGATACTACTACTATAAGTAACATCGGATACCGAGGTCGTTAGCGAGCCGAAATCTAAAATAAATTAACTATGACTGGCAAATAAGCTCATATCGGGACTCTAGAGCAGTAATTGAACTAATGAAATGACTTTCGCGAATTATTTTCATAGTAGCTTGTTCGTTTGTCCACCTGTTCTTTTAAGCGAAGGGCTTGAGGAGCCAGATCTTTCTCGATCGTTTATTGGCACTTCCTTCTCTATCTGCCTAGATAACCTCTCTTTCCCTACAAGGGACTAGAAGGTCGACCCCACTTTCCACACTATGTTGACTTGACTCCTGAGCCCAGTCATTCCCCGCCACTCTTTCACACAGCATCGAGGGCTTTTTCATAAGAAGCAGCATCCACTTCGATAGCTAGTCTCTTTCATACATCGTTCCGGGGTCTCGCCAACCAACTCTCAAACCATCAGCGAGAGGAGAGGGAATCTCATCTTTCCCAACCCTTGAGTGTAGGGCTTACCTTCTATATCCTAGTGACTCCGGCCTTGGTGGCGTACTTCCTTGTCAGAATGACATTCGGCTTCCACCCGGAGCTCACGCGGAACAGTGAGCCGAAGCCTATCGGTCTTGCATCGGTGCTACAGCTCTTTCTCCGCTCACTCGCTGTATATCAGCGAGGTAGGAGAAAGGCATCTTAAATAAGGGTTAAAACAAACCTCTTGTTAGCTCGATTTCCTTAATAAGGTAGACTGCCGATATCGACATTTGCTGGTAGCGGAAGAATGTATGAATGCCCGGTAACAAAGGAAGGGTCAAAAAGCCCTTGTGGTTGTTGATGCCAGTGTAGAATTATGAAGGAGTTCTATGGAATTTCCATTTTTGGAAAAAAGAGTGAACATCAATAGTTGGCGGAAGACTAACTTACAATCAGTGTGTCTAGGGTTTGTCTTCTTTCGTCAATCCATATATTAGTGAGCGGTCTAGTGCTCGTTTAAGTCAGCGGCTCGGTATATGGCCCAAGATCAGCTATCTGGATAGCTAGCTCTACTCTTTGTTGTACCCTACAGTAGGCATCAACGGATGGTTCTTCGAAAGGCTGTCTCATTTCAAGGGAGGGCGACAGACCACCGAGGACCTTGGCCTAGAAACTCAATCGCAGAATGAAATTGTAGGGTTCCAACTGTCTCTGAATCATCTCCATCCTAGCTTTGGCCTCTGCTCCATCGAGACTATCAGTCGGGATCAACCCAATTACCTTTTGAACTCGATCTGCCCACGCTGCTTGCAATATACTGGTATATCGAGGCTTGAAGCGAGCATTTCGTTGACCGATCAAAGCCTATTTTATTTCAAGTTCTCAAATATCAATTCTTGAAAAGGCCAATTTGCATGGTAAGAATTCTCATTTCTTATATATGCAATACCAGAATTTCTCTTTTTCTCATGGACATGACTCTCTCACAGCTATCGGGGTCGATGATTACGGGTGAAATCCCAGTATAACATTCTTCCCATAAATAGGGAAATAGCCCAGTCAGAGCACTTTCAGCCCTCTACCTACAGGTAGATAGTTGGGGAGAATCCCGGAGAGTGGGCGAAAAAGTAGAGGATCGTCGTAGGTCCTTTTACAGCACTAAGTCAATGGGACTAGCCCACCGCTACGCTTCTTCGCTACGCCCCTCCTCTACGTTCTTGACAGCCAATCTTTGACCGATCCTTCGACACCTAGAATCCAAGACTTTCTTCTGCTTTCTTCTGTCTTCTATCGTCGGGGAAGTGCTTGCTAGGCGCCTCTGAAAGAAGTGCTTGCAAGGCTGCCTCTGAAAGAAGAGAATGTGGCAGGTCCACGACGGAGTATGCGGTGCTCACCAAGCAGTCCAGAAGATGATATAGCTCATTAGAAGACAGGGTTCTGGCCCCGTGTTCTCGCCGATTGCATCAACTATGCTAATGGATGTGAAGAATGCTAGAGACATGGACCGATAGAGCACGTCCCATCATCAGACCTTCATTCGATACATAAATTTCTCCTTGTCCTTTTCGGGGCTTGGCTATGGGGATTTGAAGCAAGATAGACCACTTGTGCACTCAGCAGCATGCCTTTTTCCCTTGTAGCCACCGATTACTTTCTGGGTAGAGGCTGAACCGATAAAGACCACGAACGATGTGATTTATTAAAATGAAAAAGGGGATCATAGATCGCTTTTGCTTGCCTGAAACTAGAACCACTGATAGCCATGTTCACTAGCCAGGAGATGGAAGCCTTTGCAGCCGATTTCGGGATCATGGACTCTTTGACTATGCTCCAGCTAATGGATCGTCTGAGGCTAGTACTAAGAAAGTACTGAAGAATGTGCGCCGGAAAATGATGACCGATAACCAAAACTTGGCACAGAGTCAACTCAGACGTTCTCGGGGCTTATCGGACAAGATGTAAAAGACGGGAATCCTTTTCCATACAAGTTCTCATATAACGGTTTGAAAGAAGGAAACCTTATAGGTGAGAGGTGAGACCGCGAAGTGCAAAGCCCTCCATCAAGACTTGAGAAAGAGCATCCATCACAATAATGTCGTATTAGTAAGAGGGGCTAGCTTTCCTATACATGAAACTTTTCTTTTTTCTCCTTAGACCGGGACGAATACATCGAGAATCCAATGTGCAATTCATTTTGATGAGATAGATTGTCCTCAATTAGTCATATAGGTTACACAGAATCGGAGCTAGAAGAAAGGTTGAATCTGAAAAGTACTCTTCCGGGAAAGAAATTTCTACTCTATTTTTTGGATCAGGAACAATCGAACCAGAGCAGTTAAGGCTAAAGCTCGTTCTTCGAGAGGATGGTGCTAATAGCGGAGTGCAGCAGCTTGTGAGCTCACAGATTCAAAAAGGGGATGGGATGCCACCGGCTAAGTTAGAGATTGTTGAGGAAAGTCAAGTCTCATTGGTAGACTCACTTCTCTTCTTTCTGTTCTGCTCTTCTTTCTGGCTTCGCTCAAGGAATTCTTATCTTTCTGACTTCTTGCATTCTATCAAACAAAGAAGCCTCTCACCTATCCTGCTAGTCGAGAAACTGAAATCAATTCCTGGATTCAAAGGAAGGAGGAGCTAGAGCTAAGCTTATTTCTTCTATGAAGACCTCTTCTCCCGCCTAATCCAACAGCCAGCCAAGGAAGCAAACGGAAGACCTTACTTTACCTTACAAGAAAGAGCTATATCTCCCTCATCTTTGGCCAAGTTCCTAGGGTCGAGTAAGATAAGTAAACAACCTCATTCACAAGCGAAGTGAGCCTCTATCCCGGTGAGAACAAGCAACTTGAAGCCAAGGCATCTAGCGTGGACAACCTTACTCTACCATAATGCTTAGGCCTTTCATCCATCCATACCAGTCAAGCAAGTCAACATCCTCTACTTCTAACAACCTCCCACTTAACCTATTTATTAAGCCTTCAAAATGAGCCTCCCTCCTCTCCTGTTGGTCGACTTAAGAAACTACCTTCTTGCACCTGTTGAAGAAAGAACCATTCATTCGTGCGAACAATGACTGAAGACAGTCTCTTATTCTAGCTGTTGAGCGAAGAACTACTCATTCTAATGCCTTATGCCCTTCTTCTAGCTGTTGAGGGAATCGGCATCATTCCCAGAGTCACCCATACTTTCACGAGTCTCTTCTTCCCCTCTCCGCTCGCTCCCGTTCGCATTCCCACGGCTACGACGAGTAAAATAGATATCTCTCGGCTACTGCACTATTGTTTGTAAAGAAGTGGACTCATGCGAGTGCTTGTACTGATGCGATGCATCATGCACTATGTGAAGAGCCGTGATCGGCCAGATATGCAGTGACTTAGTCCCACGTCAGAGATTTTGTCGACACCGCCCAATATTAATAAGGATAATTTTCATAAGTGATAGTGAGAGATCACCGTTGGAGTGCCGACTCAGGAAAGACCTACCTGTCCAAAAAAGGGAGTGGCAGAAGATCTTCACGAGGCCTATTGTCTTAGGGTGCGCTAGAATATCTGCCGATGGCAGAGTCCCTGGTAATAGCTAAGGCTGAGTTGACTTCAAAAAGAGGTCCACCCCCTCCCCTATTATGTATGAGAGCCAACGGCGACGAGAGGCGGCCATTTACGGAGGTAAGACCGCTATGAAAGGCTCTTTTTCCCATAGCGGTGAGCTGCCTCGATAGTCATGCAGCTAGTTGAATGCGGTACACGATGGGATCTTAGGTGCTGTAGTTCGATACCTGGTTCTCGGGACGCGTGAACTGTGAAATCCGCAAGCTATAAGTCGCCGAGGAAGAAGTAAGGGCGGTGTGTTGCGACGACGGCTCCAAACCCTGACCATGGGGGGAATAAGGGATCCTTCGAAGTCTTCTTACGATATTTCAAAAAGGAAATGAGTTATATTAAAAGAAAAGGCGAGGTAAGCGGTCTGAATCGGCTAAGCTTCGATCGAGAAAGTCTCTGCGCTTTTCCCACGGGGCATTGAATGAGAACATGACCGCTGCCAAAGAGTCTTCTGTTTCATAACCGCTTTCTTTCGCTCAAGGAGCCACCATCTTACCATACTCTATTCATAGCAGGTCAGCACAGCCCTCTCGGGGAAGGCTAAGCAAATCTGAAGAGGAAGAGGATGGACACCTCCTGGCCGATGAAGTATAAGATCGAATCGAAGCTTTTGTCTATTGCTCCTTACCCTATAGGTGATAGAGACTCCTCCCAGTGCCAAGAACTAGGATCAGAAGGAAAGTCTCAACCCTTGGGTATGAAAGTGGGCTATTCCTTTACTACTACGCTATTTTTCCCGTCTCGAACGTGATTCGTATTTTATGCTCTTATCGGATTGGATGCTTGATTCCTTAGCAGAGCTAATGATTTTAGATGCGGAACCCAGAGCTAATGGCTCACTTCACTACCTTAAGCCGGGACATTCTCTTAAGCTTAAAAAGAGTCTTTCCTTCCGGATAAGTTGAACTGTTTACTTATATTTGAACTACTCCGAAATCTTTTCACTCTTTATGGCAGCAGCTAGTTTAGTGGCATCTATCTTGCTCAGTTGTCTTCCTTTGGTCTGTTGATACTATCTTTCTTTTCTCACCCTCGGAAAACCGAACCAAAGCCAAAGCTCCCCATGGTCGCCTTCCCTCCCTTGTACTAAGATTTGGTAAAATGAACACTAAGCCAATCCCGATGAAAGTAGTAGCCTAAAAGCAAAAGCTGCTTTCCCTGCTAAACTCTTCTCGGCGATTGCTTGACTTAACTTAAACTAAACAATCGACAAATTCTCTTCCCACGGGGCAACTCTTACAACAATCAATTCCATCATAGCCCTTGAATCAAGACTTCCTTACCCCGGCCTTCCCTCTGGCGGGTTTCGCCCCCTTCCACCATCCTACTTACTAACCGAAACTCAAAGATGAAGTCTTACATCCACTCAGATGAAGGGACTACTACTAAACTCCTGAAATCAGGAACTGGTTTGATCACTCATGAGCTATCTTACAAAAGGAATTCAAGTCTCCTAAACAGCCGTCGGGAACAGGCTCAGTTCAAAAAACATATCTGTCTCTGTAGATTCAAAAAATCGATCTCTCTTTCGAACAAAGAGCTCTAACCTCCAACAAGTTAAGGAGCAGCAGATAGCTTAACTCTTTCGGGCTTTCAATCTCACAGACCGGCTCCCAAAAGGAATGAAAATGCATTTCAAGGCACACCATCGGCTTTACTACTATTTGGCTTGTTCCCATCCCGTCGAAGTTGAAAGGAAGCAGAAACCCCCATTCGAATAAAGGGCGGAGGGTGACCCTATTTGTATGCGCATTCACACGACGGGCATGTTCCAAGATCTCCCGAAACGAGAACCTAACACATGGTTTATTGATAGTAGATTTTAAAAATGGGTCATAGGTTAGTTGAATATTTAGTTCCGCTTAGGCTACGTGTTCTGTTCACGCGCTACTAAGCCGCACACAGGATCTTAGACAGGTTTCGTCCCCTTTCGGGGACACCTTCTTACTAGTAGGTAGGGGCCTGATGCAAATATACCGAAAAAAGAAGATATCTATGGTCGATTCTACGAAGAGTGGATTCGCCCCTTATGTTATGGCTCGTCTCGCGCTTAGTCACTCGCGGGATTCGGATAGGGCAGCTGGGACTTTTTTCAGAAAAGACTTGCAGCTGCTTCGCACCCTTTAATATAAAATATATATTTTATATACTAATTCTTTGGTTGGATCGGAAAGGGACTTATATAAAGAAAGATCTTTCCACTCATTCATCATACTCAAAGTCGAAGTCACGGCATGGGGGGCTCGGAAAAATAACGAGAATCGGTGTCGTGGTGATGCTACGAGATGGCGATTTATCGTATAGAAGAATAGATCCGCGGACCTATTGATTGACCATAGATGCGAACCGATGCTATCTAAGAGAAGATAAGTAGTTCTTCATCGTTCAAGAGGCAAGGGAAGAAAATGTAGCGGCTTGCCTAGATCTCGTATTTCCCACGTAGTACGTCGGTCAAACCAACGATTCTCTTCTCAAAGCAATAGAGAGATTCTTTTTCTTTTTCTGGTATGTAACTCCGCGAGCTAGGAGCGCATCATCGGGGCAGGGCGAAAACGAACATAGGATATCATCATGGCCTTTTTCTTCTTTCTTTTGTTTGTGTCCGGTCCGTTGTGTGTGTTTTTTTAAGGCAAGGCTTATCCGGCTCTGGGGCATCCAATTCCTCTTCTTTCTTTTGCTGCTGATCTCACATCGAGAACAGCTCCTTCTTGTTCAGGCAGATGAGAGATCTTCCTCCGATTCCGAGAAATCGGTAAAGCGGGAGGCTAGGCTACCCTCGACTCACCTCTCTATCTATAAAAACCCCTCCCCAGAGGAGAGCTGAAGCTCCAGGATGAGTATGTCCTGGATTCCCGGATTCATTCTCGTCCTGATCTACCATAGAATTTTCGGAATCTACAAAAACATTCTAGGAGAGGGCTCGTAATGATCTTCTCAAAGATCAAAAGGTGCTGAAGTGGCAGGATAGGGATGGGATCTTTAGGTTTTTGTGAAAGGGATGCTCTTATCATGTTATTGCTGAAAAGAAAAACCGAATTCCTCTATTTGATGTCGATTCATCCACACTTCCATTCCTTGTAGAGGAAGGCTAACTGCTTGCTGGCTGGGAGCTGTATGAGCGGTAACGTCCACGTACGGTTCCGTGAGAAGGGCGGTGGACAGAAATGGCCTTGTTGTACCTCACTCTCGTCTTCAATGGGGTCTGCTCTTTTTTTTTTGGGAGAGTATGCCAATATGATCTTAATGAGGTGCGGGGCTTTGCATCTGACATTCGTTGGGCTTCCCTCTTCGGGAGCCTGCGTCCCGGCGTTTTTGTGCAATAAACCCCTCAGGCTGAAGACTAGTGGTAGGTGGTCCCGCGGAGCTTTCGGAGAAGGGTAGCCTAGTGTGTAAGCACAGCAATGAACCGCGGCGAACCCTCAGACGACCTATCTAAGATTAGGGGGAGATCCTCAGTAGTGGTGACCCTTTCACTTTCCACGGACTGACACATGTACCGAATGCTCATACGGGAAAGTTGACTCCTGGGGGTTGCTCTGAGAAATCCTTTCTTTCTCGTCCACTCAGGGGGGGCGGACACACCTGCGCGGATTACAGGTGACGGTTACAAGAATGGCGGGGAAGTGAACAGTACCCGACGACATTCAGGGATGAATGTAGACCCATCGGGCAGGGATAATCATTCCGGTCCTGGGAGAGGACCATTCTCAAGAACCAAAAAGACTGAGCTGAGGGAAGCCCTATGAGTCACTGAAACGACGGAATAAAGAACCTTGATCTATCAAAAAAAGAGGGAGCAAAAAAAGGGCTTTGCTCCCCTTAACAATATGACGAAAGAAAGAAGGGTTGAAGTTTAGACCGCTCACAGTAGTTCTACCTATAGAAAAGATCATGAAAGAGGCGATCAGAATGGTACTCGAATCCATTTATGATCCCGAGTTTCCAGACACATCGCACTTCCGCTCGGGTCGAGGCTGCCACTCGGTCCTAAGACGGATCAAAGAAGAATGGAGAACCTCTCGCTGGTTTTTAGAATTCGACATCAGGAACTGTTTTCACACCATCGACCGACATCGACTCATCTCAATCTTTAAGGAAGAGATCGACGATCCCAAGTTCTTTTACTCCATTCGAGTGAGCATGCGGCATGCTCCGAGAGGAGATTGACTACTTCCCCAGAGTTCGGTCCGGTCGGTAAAGGGGAAGGCCTGGCTTTATCTAGGCTTGCATTTCAGGGAGTTTGAACACCATCCCATTTCAACCAAAAATACAACCCTGTCAAAGGTATCTAACCTTCCTTCATATGAGTGGATACTTTACGACACTGCCGCTCGACAACTAGACTGGAAAGCCAAGTTGGCCTTTCTCCAAAACTCCTGGTATGGATTCTGATAAGAAAATCAAAACCCTAAACCCGACTCTAAAAACTTTGCCGGCTGTGGTACTTATTATTGGAAGATGCGTCTTCTTCCTTCTCAGATGGCCTTAGCGTCAGAAAGCAGCTCGGGAAGAGCTACTACTAAATTTGAAAATGTTCATTTTTCCGGCCTGTCTTGTAAATGTGTCTCTACCTCTAGCGTTCTTGTCTTGCACGAAAGAGCAGTTCCGCTTTCTATTGCGCACTCAAGCCAAGGAGCTAAATAAGGGAAGACCACAGCGGAAACTAGCAGAGTGAAGCTCCCAACCACGAGAGGGGTGCGCTCTTTCTTCTTTCTTGTCTTTAGCCTGGCGTAGCGCACGATAAGTTCATCCCGAAAAGACGAAATGACTTGCTCGGTTCGCTTGGATCGACTTATCCCTTTGGCATACTAATTTACATTAGCCTCGATATGCTTAAAAGTGAGTGCCTTTGTACCTAACTCAGGCCTGTGTAGTGGGTGGGTAGACAAGGCAGTCAAAGTAGGACTCGCTTGTTTCGTCCGTTCGGCTCGTACAGTTCTTGCTTTCAAGGCTCAGGTGGGCCGCTTAGGTTTGTAGGGGATAGGCATATAAGGGCAGGACTTGCACTTAAAAAAAAAGTGTATTAGGCCCCAGACTTCGCTATCGCCCCTCAGTCCAAGACGGACGCAGAGCTCTCACCTAGGTAACAATCTCGCGTGGGTAAGAAGAAAGCATCAAAGCTAGGCCTTTCATTCAAATTCAAAAAGGCGCAGAACGGTGCAGGAGATGGAACAGTAGCTAGAGCTGGTTCCGGATCAGGCAACAGTGGTTTCAACCGGAGAAGGAGCAATTAGAGCACTCTAGTTCCCGTCCTATACTATAGTTCTCGTCCTGCCTTCCCAACAGCTACCACATCCGATTTTCTTTTTCTCTCTTCCCTTCCGACAAGACCGGGTATTCCGACAACAGAAGAATTGCCAACAAAAGAAGAAGCAGATAAGAGAGCAAGATTCGTTCAAAGGGAAGAGCTTCTTCTCTCCGTCTGGGGTTCTGGCTGAGGCCTTAGTCGGGCAAATTTCCAGAGGGATTAGGCGAGGAGTTAGCAGGTAGTAGTGGTAAAGACTATTTACTCGCGAGGGGCTTAAAAGCTCCTTTAATAAGTCAATTGATTGCCCGAAAGTCTTGGATTGAGAAGGTCCATTCCCTTCCTTTTTTCCCTTATAGGAAGATAAATATGAATAGTCAATCTATCCCACTAGCTCAACCACATCTGATTCTAGCACAACAGCCAAAGAGCTTCTTCCCCAGAATATTCTGTGCATCCATGAATCCTTCCTTCCCATTTCCATTTCTACGGTATCGTATAATAGAAGAAATGCCACATTTGACCCAAGGAAAGCAACTTCACTCCTGAGGGAAGGGGATTGGGGGACGGAAGTGACATATATAAAGAGTAGGCATCGAATACAAGCTGTTTTCAATTCAAGCCTACTACTGATAAGGAGAATGGAAATCCTTTTTCGGGGGTGAAAGAAGCTCGGGATTACGCTGATTTACCTAAGGAAAAAACCTCGTAGAAGTACTGATGATCTCCGTAAAGTCTTTGGAAAACTGGTGCTATCGTAACTCTCACTGGTTTTGACTCTGAAGTTAGTAAGACCTATAGGCCTTTTAGACGGAATTCGTCTTAGTGCCTTTCTTACTGGATTTCATGCTTACCCGCTACCCTTTCAAAAGACAAGCTCTCCCGTCAATCTCCGATGAATCAAGTCAGGGGGTAGAATCTGCTGTTAGGGCAAAAAGCAGGTGGCATTGCTTAGGGCTATTCAAGCATCGAGAAAGACAAAAAGCTAGCTCTTAGATGGGACATTAACGGGTAACTAGAAATTAAGGGTGAGATCCGAATACGTGCCTTCACCTCATCGAAGGTTTAGAAGCCTTGGGCATTAACAATAGCAGCAGTACAGGAAGCTTGACACAGATGTGGCACTTCCTGCCTTTCCGATCGGATCAATAGCTGTCACGTATCGAAGGGGAAGAGAGCATAGCAATAGGACTAAGAGAAGGCCAATCCCCTGCTGTTGGAAGGTTTGCGGGAAGAATTGGACAAGATGTGAAAGTTACTCTTCGAGAATGCCTTACTTCATCCGCAGCAAGAGAAGTTGCTCTTTTCGTCTTATCCGCTGTTCTCTTATTCTTAGACTAGCTGCTTTCTGCCGGTAGTGCAACTTTCTTCTGTTCTTTCTTTGCAGGAGGAAGAGAAGAGAGAGAGGTCCCAAGAAGACCAAGTTCATGCTATCAGCCATAAAGCTAAGAAAGGCTTTCAGAAAAAATGCCCACATTAGTACACTTGGTTGACCTTCTTCGTTCTACCACTTCAGGTCCCAATCTTTGTGATGTCCCTTAGTTAGCTGGGCATACCATTCTCATGTTCCCGAAAGATGGCATATTAAGTGATATGCTTAACACATCTTGGACTCTGCTTTCTAGATTGATCTTTAGCTTCAAGACCCGATCCTTTCTCCTGTTCCTGAAACCGAATTAGTGTCTTTTGATTAGCTGTCACATTCGGTCAAATGGCACATTCGGAAGGTGTGAAATTGGCCAGTGTGAAGTTTCCCTTTGGTGAGGTGATATCGATTGCTTGAGTAATGGTAAGCGGGCTAGTCCCCAAAAATGCTCGTTCCTTTGTTGTTGGGGCTTACAATTCGCCTTGGGACTCGCGGTCGAGCGTTCTTCGGCTTCGGACGTCGATCAATCTATCACTCAATCCCTCCGTTCGGTCTGGCTAGTATCCTTCGCTCGCCTTCAACCTTAAAGTAGGCTACAGTCTAAAAGACCTCCTTTCCTTCCGCTAGGCGTAGTGCAGTAGCTCTTGGGGATAAGAAGAGACCGACTGATGAACGAATTTTCTCTCTTATGTTCCTGAAGGAGTGAGTGAACGGTGCAAGCGGGGCAAGATCAAGTGTTGCGGTTTGATGAATCGGAGGAAAGATTGCCTGCTCTTTCGTCACAGCCATCAAGCTAGCAAGAAGACTACTTCCCGCCCTACTCTCTATTGAATAAGAAGACAAGAAAGAAGAGGAAGAGAGATCTTCCCCTCCGAAACCTATAGCTGAACTATTTGCTTCTCACATTTCAAATCTGACAGCCAACTCCTCTCCCTTTGTTCGAGCGTATACTAACCTCTCCCACCCTTAGTTTAGGGCGAGCTTTTTACAACTATCTATCTCCTCCGCAGTCGCTGATTCCATCTCTACTTATTCGTCGACTTCTTGAAGCTACTCTCCTGTAGTATCAGTCGTTTATAAAGTTTGAGTTCTTTTTTCAATCTCTTTTTGTAACTGACTTGGAAGTTGTTCTTTCAGTTGAATAAGAAAGAGAAATTTCTTAGGTCTGATCGTCGAAAGAGCATGCCACTATGCTTGACACATGCTCTTCGATGTGGGATTTAGCTCCTAGCTTGAAGCTACTTTCTTACTCATCAGTACAAGAATCCGCTCCTAGAGAATAGTCTGTTACAGAAGATTCCATAGCAGTAGTTTCATTCCTATTTATTCTATGGTAAGAAGCAAATTCCCTAGTCGAAGAAGTATGACCACAATCGGATTGAGAGACAGAATAAGTTGTTAAAGAAGAAGTTGCTCCCGTAAGCGGTGCAAGAGTAAGCACCGGTACTCTTGCTAGAGATTTTTCTAGTGTTCAATCATCCGGTGCTCTCTTTCCTGTCTCGCCCCTGAGTGTAGTTGATTTAAGAGCCCAGGAACTACTTCCTAACTACGGGGATCTTTTTTCAGGCCTCTCATTTTGTCTTGCTCTCTGGCTCGGGAGACGAGTGCAGCCCCGTAGTTAGTTCATTCAACGGAGAGGGAAAGCAGAATTCACATATTACCAGAGGTCGTGTAAAAACTCAAAAAGAGGAAGATTTTAGGGAAGAATCGATCGAAATGAATCTCAGTGATCTGTACGATCAAGACTTTTTAGTCGAATGAAGCAGGCGGGGATGAGAGGCATTCGAAACCAGTGAGAAAATTAGGGGATCGAAGGGTGATATACGGGAAAAACAAGGGATGGATCATCGACTGGTCTTTCAAAGCCCAGATATTCAAAAACATGGTTCCGGCGCAGCTACCCGCTGGCATCTGGTTCAAAATGCTGCTTCCTCTCCCAGTCAGTGGAGTAGACAGACCGTGTCGCGCTTGGGAATCACTTCTTCACGGATAGCTTCATTGCTTTGCCTTATATTTCCGAAGGGGGTGAAGGTTAGGAAAGCAGGAAATGGCAATAAAGAAAAGTAATCAGGAGAGGAATCGGGTGACGAAGGAAAGTCAGAAGGGAAGGCATACCCCTTAAGTCCCACATATCCTTCTCGAACAGCGCTTAGGCATGAGGTTACCTTTCTAACTGGGGATGATTGAACAGCGGGTTCACAGTTGCCTTTAAAACTCCAACGGCGTTTACTCTTTCACCGGTTACTTTTACCACCGAATCCTGCGGTTGGGGGCGGAGTTCACGGCCCCACTCGTAGTTCTCGATCGGATGCTTCGCTTAGCAGCTATCTTTAGAATGTCCTCTCTCTCTTCAACGCCGAGATGAGAGGTTTCCTTCAAGCTCTTGACGGAAAAGACTATGAGAGGTCAACGAAAAGAATATGTGGCTTTACCGTTGATGAAGTGCGGTACCCCACATTTGATACGTAAGAAGGTATGTAGCCAAAGTCCGCTTTCTCGATAGGAATCGGTCCGTGTTCGCCGTAGGGGCTTTCTCTCTTTTTATACGGTATATGAGAAGGAAGAAGACTCGGTTCCTTTGCCTTGTTTTTATCTTTTCAAAAGGAGATGATCGACTTCATTCTTTTGCCTCGCCTCGGTCTTTAGTCTAAATCCTTCGGTCGTGATAGCGGCAGCCTGTATAGAGGGGTCGGTCCACTCCACCTATGCCGCTCTTGCTGTCGGACGTTGGCGACCACTCCTAGATCTTGCTCTTATCAAGCATCCAGATAATTCACATCAGGAACTTTTTGTGCTAGATTGGATTTTTCTCTTTCTTGCACGGGATTGGCTATGTGCCAGGGATCACGAAGACCTCGTCATGAGCGCTTTGTTTATAGCTCGCCATGTGCTTTTGGCGAGATCTTCTACCATGACTTTTTTATTCTTTCTTCCTTTGAGCCTTTGAGGATCTCTTTTCGATATGATATGCGTGAGGTACGTGTCGAAGGTGGAACCTTCTTAGTGTTACCTCCTTCCTCGATCATGCTTGGTCTGAAAAAGTGACTAAAGTGAAAAAGGCTTGCTACTGCCTTGGCTCTAGGAGCATAATCTCCATCCTTAAGACGAGTTGAGGCTTGCTTGACTTCTTCGCTTATAGGTACAGCTTGCTTCTTGCTTATTGCCAACCTTTGCCTGCTCCAGAGATGTGCGAGCATTTCAGAAAGAGGTTCGAGGCGCTCTGTGGTCGTTTGGGCCGCTCCTAAGACTCCCAGGGACAAGCGGTGGTGCAGCCTCTGCCGGTATCTTTCGTTCTTCCGGCCGGGACCAATTCCGCCTAAGGCCATGATCGAGTCATGGCGAGCTAGAGCGATGATGCTGCTTTCGAGGACGGGTAAAACTATCAATGATGATGATCGGACGTTGCTTGGATGTGTATGAGAAAGAAGCTTCTCACGAATATTGACTTTTAGATAGATACCGGCATTAGTATCTTAATTAGCAGATTTCTTGAACTTGGTTGCGGTAAAGAACGTTCTTTTCTGGGAAGCTCTTGCTTATACAATATCTGATTAAATTAAATTAACCACTCTCTCATTCAAGATTGGACGTTATTCTGGTTCGTCTCCATTTTTGTGAAACTATTCCTCAAGCAAGGCAGCTGATAAGTCATCGAAGGGTTTGTGTGAATAATAGAATGGTAAGCATTACTCATTTGAAAGTGTCCCACGGTGATATAATTCAAGAAAATGATGCAAGAATCCGCGGTGAAGAAATAAGGAGATCTTTCTATATCGAAATATTAGTTGAAAAAATCATAGGGAAATTCACTGGATCACCAGTGTGAATGTGGAGAAGAACCAAAGCAAGGAATGGTTCCACCTACTCAAAACTAAGAGGGGATGCCGCCTACTACTAAAATCCCGGTTTTTGCAAGGGTTGCATTCTTCATGCAGGAAGAAGACTTAAAAGGATTCGAAAAAGTATCTTGGGCGGTTCCGCCATTGGCCATGACAGAATGAAGAGAAATTTGTATCATTTCAAAAACGAGAAAAACCGAAATCTTCCTACTCAAATAAGAAGTCCTATAGTTTACTGACTCTTTGCATATAGTAATCCGTGCTCCGCATCCCCCCAAAAGTTGACTATGAAGAGAAGAATCAAAAGAATCGAACTACCTACTCTTGAGGTGAATTATAGAACACTAAAAGGCTGTGGTATCCTATTACGGGAATAGCTTAAAACCTTTGCATTACAATTTTAGTTGCAGATAACCGGTCCCAAGGTAAGGAATAACCGAGTTACACCAAAGGATGCGGTTAATCTTGCAAGAACCACACACCGTAACCCAATCACGAGGTTTTTAAATGCAAGTGAGATACACGCGAAATACGTGCGGGATCATCATTCAGGACCATCGTATGAGACCATCGATGGGCGATCGGATTAACCAACCAAAGTTAGCTTCAATCATTATATATTGAACGAAGCAAAGGCCTCGGTAACGGTCGGGACGATAGTAAAAAGTCATAGCAAACCACAGCTACTTCGCATGCTAAAAAACAAGTAAGCGTAATTCCTCTCTAAACAATAAAATATGTTGACATGAGGAGGAACGTATTTACTAGTTATATCATCTGCAATCGTCTGAATCTCAAGACGTTCTTCGAACCAATCATAGACTTTATTGAGATAGGTAAACTGGGGAAACTCCCCCTCCGAGAACCATATATGAGAATTTCATCTCGTACAGCTCAAACAGAAAAACCCAAATACTAGTTGAAACGGATATGTGCTATAGAAAGAAACTTCTTAATCCTATGATTCAACAATCTTCTCGGAAGATGATGATACGAAAAAAGAAAAATCCGCAAACTCTTCTTTGTAGTTATATGCCAAAATATCAAGTCGGCTCATTTATCTCTTGATGTTTATCGTTACAGGCCTCTTGAATCTTCTATTTACCTATTTTTTTCCTGGTATTTTTATTTATATGGAATGCGGCTTTACTGGTGTTTTCTTTATTATTGATTGATAGGATGTTAAGATCCTATAAATTGATTGAAAACCTCAGATTCATACTAGAACCATGATGATTCAATAAAACCTTCAAACTAACTAAGTACAAGGATTCCCTGAGTAAGAACTCTTGTATCATCACTTATTCAATGAATAAATATAATGACTAAAAATCCAAAGAAAGGTTTATCCTTTGATCAAAATAAACATAGACAAAGAGCTAGAAGGAAGAAAAATCTTTCAATTTAGAGTTTCTAACTCTTTGCAATTTTTGGAGTCCGGTCGCGGGATTTAAATATTAAGTTAAGTATGAATCATAGCTCTAATACTTCGTAATCTATTTCATATATTCCGTGCTCCTGATACTTAGAATAAATATCTGACGAAGTCAAAAACCATCTCTATCAAGATGACGGACCCATTTTCTGTATTATCAATAGGATCCATTATAACAAGTCGCACACTCATATTCCAGAAATACAGAAAGAAAGAAATTCCACGATCGAACTACCAAAATAGAATAGCATAAAAATAGCATAAAATGGGCTAAAAAAACGAGACCCAAATGCTTGTATATAAATATATCTTTTTAAGTATGACTAATCTGACGAAGAATCGTAGTTCCTACACCTTGCGTGGCGTCTCCCGGTCCAACACGGCTTGCGCGAATCTTCTTTTGATCCAGTCGACTCGTGCAAGTCGCCCGATCCGGTGCGAGGAACTAGACCTTATGCCAAGCACCTTTTTCACATAGGTCGATTTTCACCTTATGATGCGGAATTGGTCATGGTACGCAGAGAGAGCGGCGCCTTGCGCGACTTCCCAGACGGAAAGGAGAGGTATTCCTTGAAGAAGCCGTTATCCCACCGGGGTTTCTCCGTTAAACTACTTTGGTCAGCACTCATCGTGCATTCTAAGGCCAGTGCCCGGCCCTAAAATAGAAGAGACTCCTCTACCCAAGAGGTAAAGGTCAACGCTCCGCATCATTTACGCGAGGCCAAAATCCGAGATAGAAGAAACTCACGTGAAAGTAGGGATTAGGGGAGCTCCCTTGTCGACCAAGGAAAACGGGTCGGTTGATTGTAGCAAGCGAGGCGATACGGTCCGAGCGCCCGACGAATCGTGGATCGCTAAATGCTTAACACATACCTTGCCCGAACCTCGGATCGCCTCACCAACATCGCCGAAATGGGATAGGAGGCTTGGTTGAAGACGGTTGGGCGCTTCATTGAAGAAGATCGCGAGTAAGCGTAGTAAAGAGGGCTTTCACAGGTCAAACTATTGTAAACCTTAGTGTCGGTTCGGTCCTATCATCCTATTCTTCCACGGATAAATTGTTGTTTCCTTGCCTTGGGTCTACAAGTTGTACGTCCTGCCCGGTTCAAAAGAGCTTAAGAAGGGCCGCGACGTAAGAGAAAGCGGAAGGATAGCTAGAGAATTGGGAGAATACAGATAATACCTTTCATGAATCCCAACTTCAGTATTGATAGAAGATGGCTGCGGTTATGTACAACATGCGTACCCCAGCCTTGCCAATACGACTGGACGTGACTAATGAACAAATCAAAGAGTACAACTCAAGTACAATTAGTACAAGTACATGAGACATAAGTGACACACATACGCTAACACTCCTCCAAGCGAATGGAGATTGATCATTCCCAGCTTGCTCATCAAAGAAGGGCCACTAAGTAAGGTCAGACCTATTGTAGTGATCTTTCTTCTTTCTATGATATTAGAACATGATCTTTGAGATCTTTGATCCCAATTTACTTCTCGAAGGTGGCACTTGCGTCTTCTAAGTGACTTCTCCGATTGCTTATTCAGGACATGAAGCGAAGACCAATAGGGAGAGGCAGTCAATCGATGGCCCTGCTCGCTCTCCCTCTCCCTTTGGTCGAGCGGGCCCCTACCGGTCGAGCTGCTTTCCTCTCTGGAGAGCCACTTTCGTTCCTCGCAGGTCGGGAAATATCAACGCTTCGTGGGCTTCTTTGTTGCTTTCTTGCTATCGCTCGCTTTACGAGTGCAACCTGCAACCAAGTTCAAGAAACTGCTAATTAAGATACTATGCTGGTATCTATCTAAAAGTCAATATCTGTGAGAAGCTTCTTTCTCATACACATCCGAAGCAACGTCTGATCATCATCATTAGATAGTTTAGCTGGTCCTCATCCGAAGTTGAGGCATTCAACAACTTTCTGAGACACCATTCTTTCCAGGGAGAGAAATCCTTCTCTTTGGTTGGGAAAGAGTAGGAAAGATAGGACCAGGACGGCTGTGATTGAGAAAAGCAGGCTGAATTCCTATTCGATTGCTCCGCACCTGTGCCTGTCTTGTATTGAGGAAATAACTTTCAGTGTGGTGGGGGCCTTACCTTACGACTGCTACTGCCCCAACAGTTCTTCAAGCTATTTTTGTTGGGGGTAGAGTCTGACAAGGTGTAACGACCAGGTACCCACATTGAAGAAAGATAGTATAGTCATCAACTTGAATCAGATGAATGAGATTTGATGATGTCCGATAATAAATAAGAGTTCAATCGGCGCCCTTTCAAGAGCTTTTTCCCTTCATAATGACAATTGAAATCGGGCAAGTTCACCGGGAAGGCTTCGGGTAAAGTCGGGCAAGGAGTTCGCAAAGAGTCATAGCAGAGCCAGCGCGAAGGATCAAAGGCTGAGTAAGTAAGGGCTTTTCCTCTCTCTCCCCCTTAGCGATTTGACTGAAAGCCTTACGATGGGGTCCTTCAAACTATCGGAGATGCCTTGTCATCACATCCACTACTTCGTCCCTTGCTATACCGAGCCGTACCGTAACATACCGTACGGGGGTTGAGTCCTCTCTCATTGAAGAAAGGGATGATGGGCAGCTACTCAACTCTTAAAGATGCCCAAACATCCGCGATTAGTGATGTAGCTTCTACTCTGATAACCAGCATGCGATGAGCAAACCGGTAAGAGGTACTCGAATCCGACGGCTCAATCAATCCTCTATTTTGAAAGGGTTAGAGCCCGGTGATTAGCTTTAGCTTCTAGATCAGCATCCGGTAAAAGGAGGACGGGCAGTGAGTTTAACAATCCACTTTTTCTATTCGCTCTAGCCAGGCTTTCATCCGCTTCTACTTCAACCTTCTCCTGGGGAGGAGAGGAAAAGCAGTTTTTTCGATACGATCTCCCTGTCTCGCTGCACCGGCATAGAGGGAAACTTCTTCTGCGTTTTGTCTAGGAATCGATTGATCTTAACGAAAAACGGCTTTTGATCGGTCCGCGTGATGTGGCTCCCTTATCTTGCAGCCCTTTGTAGAGCATTTTAGACTTTCTCGCGCAGCAGGAAATCGAAAGCACGAGCTTCGATCAACCAATGAAGCAAGCTTTTTTGGTAGGGCAGTCCTTCTGTGTGTAGAACATTGGCTCATGCGTCCAATGGGTGGCACCTGACTGTTCCCAGTTCAGTTGGAACAGAAGCCACCAACATTCATTGGTGGGGGAGCTGACTGAAGTCTCCCATTACCTCTGGTAATCATGTGACGACCGTAGGAGGTAAAATAGAATTTTATTCTTCTACCCTAGGTGGTGCACTTTCACATTGGCCATAGGGGGATACTTGAATGCCTCTTTCTACGTCAATTTCTTCTTCAATAGCTGGTCCTATTCTTCCAACAGCTAAATCTCGGCTGGTCTTTCTTAATTTAATTAAGGTGAGGATGGCACGTGCTTTCCTAAATCCATTTCACCGGGTGTTCACTCAACACGAATTTCATCCGGGTGAACAACTTTGGTATACGGCCACGATACATGACATGAAAAGTCGGCTGGCGGGATAGGCCACTAAGTCATTTTTATTCTCTTGGAGTCGTTATCATCTCACTCGACTTCCTATTAGGAATGGCTTCCTTTCGGGTTGTGTTGTTACGGACAGTTATTCTAACGGGGCGGGGAGACGTACGGTACGGCTATGATCGAGGCGATAGCGCGAGATAAGATCGAATCGAATGTGTGAAGGATATGGTTACGGTTCTACTTATCCGTTCCTTCGATCAAAGAAGATGACATGCCCCGGGGCTAGTGCAGTAGCATAGTCAGAGTCTTCCCTGCGTGCCTAACATCCACTCCTTCTAGTCGAGTGCCTTGCGGCGCCTTTAACCATGAGAGAAGGCGATACCGAAGAGAATAACTCAATGTCACTGGCTACTCCATAAACTCAATTTCGTTGCGTAAGTGAGGAGTCATCATAGTCTGAATTTGAAATCTTTCGTAGGCTCATCTCGTCGATTGGCATTCCGATCCTGGTCATTCATAGATAGTCGACACTTTTAGTCATAGGCTAGCGCCCATTCCGATAGCCGCGACTGCTACTGCCACTTATTCCATTAAAGAATGAATGGGAATTGATCGTCGACGGTGGGCAAAATCCATCTATATTTTCGCTAAACTTGCTTGCTTTCCGTAGCCGACCGTAACAGACATCTCATAGATGGAAGATCCAGGTGAATCAATTAAATTAGATGCCGCATTTACATAGATGCGATGCTTGTCCCTCGAAGCGAAGGTAAAGACCAAGACATTGGTGATTCTTAATCTGACCGCACTTCCCTCGGAGGTCGAACGGCTATCGATCCTGGCCCGATGAGAAAAGGGTTGAACTCATGGCCCAGTAGTCCCCCTTCTCTGATTCTCATCTTCGTGCCCTTTCATGCGCTAAGCTAAGATGGAAGTCGAGTTAGTAGCTGCGGCTCTTGAGAAGCCCCTTTACGAGTATCGGTTTGCCGAATCAAAGGCTAGGTGGTAGAACTCATCCAATCTATTGCTCCTAGTTCCTTTCTTTCCGGGCGTTCTCTGCAACAATCTCTCTCGCGACATACTTTTCTCGCTAATGAATCTTATTGATAACAACCGCTCTCTGTAGCTCCGATTCTTTGTTGCTTCTTTCTCTTCTCCAATTGCTTTTTCGAATGGAATGCGAGTTCGAATTGAAGAAGGTGCTCCACTCGAAAGGTACGTTTCGAAGAAAGATCTTCAAATTTCGACTCTTCTCGCTACGGACTCGATCGATAATCCATTCCCGGTTCCAACTCCGATGTAACTCATCACAAAATTACGTGATCTAAGATCCAGGGACAACTTCTACTATAGCGAGTGCGAACTTTTTGTCTCGGACACGACTTCCGAGCTGTTCCATCCCGAGAGAGATCGGACACTCAAATAGACTATATCGAGACAGTAATCTCGCACATGTCCATCCGCTCCTACGCGAATAAAGGAGATGGAGGTCATTCCCTCTTACTTGCTCCCAACTTCCCGATTAGATCGGGTTTCACCGAAACTAGTACCTGTACTTGCTTTGTTTCTAAGCTCAGTTGGAAATCAAGGACTTTCAAAGTGAAATAGGGTTTGCTCCTTGGCTAAGAGCCTATTCCGCTTCTTCTATATTAGGTTGGTGCTTCGTAGAAGATCTTCCATCTTACTATGTTAGAGGGGCTTTCCTTGCTTTGTTGAATCAATCAATCAGAAGAAAAAGACAAAGAAAGCCTTGGAAAGGAACTCGAAAAAACCTAACTACAGACTGCGATCAAGAATCCATGAGAGAATGCGCGAAAGAAGACATGCTCTTGAGCCCTTTCTATTCCACACCCCTACCTTCCAATATGGTGACATCTAGAATAGAAAGAGAATTGTAGACCTCGGATAGAAACGGATCTTCTCACAATTTCCCGCTAGGCTCTTGGCCATAGAGCGTAGTAGCTCTTCCTGATGGACTTAGAGACCTGCATTCCAATAACGTCGATAAGGTCACGGCTTCTGAACGTACGCCACGTTTCACGGGCTTCCTTGATTCGAAAGGTGGTCGAGTTACCGACGTTCTCCGCCTTCCATTCTCGTCCTGAAACCCGAGGATAGCCCTTTTCTCTTGTATTCTTTCTTGGCCGACTTCAAAGGCTAATGATATTAGTAAAATGCGGACGGATAGGTCTACTCTTCTATCCCGACCTATGTATAGAAAGAAATATGAAAGAAAGGAACGATGCTCGAATTCGAATCAAGCGAAGCGATATATTAATCAAACCGGTAAGCGTCGATAAGGGACGTCTTCTTTCTTCGAGCATCTACCGTAAGAAAAGAAAAGTAATCGATTGTCGGCGAGATCAAAGAAGGCATTCAAAGAGGCGAGCCTCCCCCACCTCTTCGAGTGGGTCTCTTCTCGACTGATCGGGGTTTTATCCTTTGACCAACGGCCGGTTAGTAGTCATTTGAGTCACTGCATGATCCACCGAAGTTACGACCAAGCTTAGCGAGGCCTTGCCTAGCTCAGCGAAGGTTCTCGAGTTCGGGCGCATCTCGTACTCTCGTGAAAAGCCTGAAGTGATCCCCATCTCAGCAGATTACCTTTCCTACCCCTCCATTTTACTATCCCATTGATTTCGATGCTTATGGCAACACGATCAATCATTCGTCAGCGGGCAGCCCCAGAAATTAGTTGAATCCAAGATTCAATTCCTGTGTCTCTTCCATCCCCTTTATCCTATGGGTCGATCTATTTATTGATAATGTTGAAGAATCGATGAAAGGACCTTTGTTCCTTCCCTTTTCTTGACAAAGAGAGCGTAGTCGGCCTTCCTACGCTGACGAATGCCTCTTTGGTTCAGGAACGAACCCACATTTCATTTCCTTCGGGGAAGTTCCGATTCAGCCCCATGATGAGTAGGTGGGGGGGATAGCCCCAAAGACCTTGTAGTAGGGGGAACGCCCCTCGACGACGCTCACCCCCCATCAAAGTGATGGAAGCTACGCAGTGTTGGAGACAACGTATTCACGTAAGTTTTCTTTTTTCCATATCACTAATGGCCTTCGACCGGCGGGTAGGGGAGTTCCCGCTGCGGTGCTGTTCCCGGCCTGGCCCTGTCCTTCCTATCTCGCTTGTACCTTCAATCAAAATAATCGAGGAATAGATATGGCTGGCAGGTGCGGTAGACCGAACACCTTCTGAATCAGCGTGGAGGTGACATGAAGCTCCTTGCCCATTGAGTGAAAGCATCCATCCCAGTAAGAAAGAATCTCCGACCCCACAACCTGCGGGAACTTCCACCGGCCCCAGGCGGCTACTGATCTTTCGGAGCCTAAGAGTGGGCTCCATTACCTTTTCGCAATCTTCAGCTTGCCTTTATGGTTTGCTTGAAGCAAGAACAATTGATGAGTGAGCAGTGGAACCAATCTCCAATCCCGAGGCGAAACAACCAACCGGTCTTTTGAGCAGAAAAAAAGACGATGCTTGCAGGTCGGGCTCCCAGAGCAGCTTGCTCGGTCTTTTGTTTGATCTTCGTGCAACAGGAGTACTTAGTATAGGGACGGACCCGAACAGGAAGATAGTCGATCACACAGAGTCGTAGAATCACTGAACGAGTCTTCGTGTGACGAAGTCGGATCGAAAGTGACATAATATACCTCCTCCGAACCCTCAACAAGAGAACGTGTGTGTTCCCAGTAGGGATTCTAACGGAGGAGTTTGAACGGGCTTTTGGAAGAGCGCTCCGCTTCTTTTTTTCCTATCTAGTCTAGAACCCCCTAGTCGTGAGAAAGAGCCGCTCTACCCCCCTCATTCATGATTCATGTGAGGAAAGAAATAGGCGATCTCGCCAGCATGAACCGTCCAATTTTCACCTCCCCTGGACGAACAATCGACAAGCCAGACTTTTCAATGCAAAAAAATTATTTGACGCCGGAGGAGAATACATGTCCACGGAATTCTCTCAATATCTTATTTCCAGAGGCACTGTTCATCAGAGATCTTGTGCGTATACTTCTGGAAATAGCTGAGAGGAAAAATAGAGACTCAGAGAAAGATCAGAAGCGAAATTCGGCAAGGAGAGAACCCAGGCCTATTGTAGTGTAGCACCTGGGGCCGCACGACTCAGGTCTTAAAGAGCCTGTGCGCGTGTCTATTTCGCTTTAGGAGGTATCAGAGCGGTCCCTTTCGATTTCTGCTAATTCTCTTTCTTCTTGCACAGTTGCCTTTTCTTTTCAAAAGAGTTGTCCCCTGTCTGTATCAGTATCAGTCGTCTCTATGGCAATCTTTATTTAAGCAGAAAGCGTGTTCAAGCTCTCTGATTAAGGTACTAGGGGCTCACTAAACTATCGAGAAATGGCTTTCGGCCTAGGATCTCTTGAAAGTGCTTTTGCTTTCCGATACCACAGTCCGGGCATTCAATCTGCTTCTTTCTTTCCGACATCTGAGATTCATTTTGAAAGCAATGGCAGATCTTCCTCAATAGGAACTGAACGCTGGCATGAGGAAAGCTTTGCTACTTCTCAGTGCATGAGGAATGAAAAGCGGAAAGAGCTTATTCGTAAAAAGAAAAGAATGGAGTTCTTTGGACTCTCCCAAGAGCTTATGAGTGCACAAGAGCTGATATGCCAACAGCTGATTCAATAGCTGTGGAAGCAGAGCAACCTTCATTCAAAAGAGTAATTAATGGCGGATTCGCTCTCAAATCGTCCTTCTCATCTGCCAAATCATCGTCCGCATCTAATCAATCTGCAATCGTCTGGTATCCCTTTCTCTTCTGCAAGAAATCGTCCTCATCGAATTGTCCGCATGCGAATCCTTATCCTGATCTGAGATTGCCTGCTATTCCTAACAGAGGCGATGAATATCGTGACTATTGGGATAACATATGAATATGCCTCTCTCAATGTATTCCATTACACCCCGAAAGTCCTTACTACATGCAGCAGTACGGCGGGCATTAAAACACGAGTTTCGGCGGTCTGCTGCTGGGGCCCTGACCCCGAGATAGTTTCAAAGGGGCGTGAGCGCTTGCTTACTCGAAAGAGCAGGGACCTGCGTTACTGGCCAAGAAAATGGTAGAGGTGCGGCTCAGCGCCAACACGGTCGTGAGTGGAAGCCGGCTTTCTACGTGCTGGGGCTTGTGAACCATTGGCTGCATTGTATACTCAGCTCCTGTTGCAGCTGCTACTGCTCTTTTCTTCTTACTACTGCGCGGTTTTCCTTCTGTCTTTTTATTCTAAGGAGAACTAAGAATCCGCCTTATGACTAAGCTTACCTTATAAGAGAAGTGGGAGAAGTCGTATAAGGGCGATTTCCTTCTTTCGTTAAATGTCTAACTCCTCACCCCAAGTAAGGAATTCTTTCTCGCTTCGCACCTTTTTGCACTTTCGGTATTTCCTTTCTTTTTGAAACCCTTTCCCTCTCCCTGTAACCCCACGAGGATCTATCTGACGTTGATCTACGCCCGTTACTAAGCAGCATCTCCGGTAAGTGGTCATATAAAATACTTATTCACACGGCGCTCAGCTTGCCTTTTCGCTGCTCTCACGAGGGTCGATTGAAAGCTACTTGCGCCTAGTCGGTTAGGTTCAGTTGCGCCCGCTGCTCACCTTTGAAATAGAGTTGAGCTGCTAGAAGCTGGAAATCGAAGACTTGAAGATTCCTTTCCCGCCCAAGGAGTGAAGTTGAGACCTCAGAGTCTATGATGATTTTTTTCTTTTCTTTCTGATCTTCTTCTTTTTTCTACTTTCTTTGTTACTTGGTTGGGGAAACAGGGCTGGCAGAAAGAAGATTTCCCCGACGAGATTCTTGACTCGCTAAGAAAGTATACTATGGCTATCCGTTCCTTTCTTTCCTTGCTTGTGACCTGCTTTCCTAGTAGGAATTCTTCTGTCTACAGACTATTCTCGCTACTACAGAAATATCTTAAGTGAAGTGCGATCGTAGTTCCGATTAGATTCGATTAGACGGTATGTCAGTTGTGCGGTATAGAAGTGCTTCGAAGCAGAAGCAAGTGATTCTCGGATATGCATCTCCTGAGATTAATGATGGTTGCTAGAATACGACGCTCTTAGTTAGAATTTGACTTCTTGGTATGGCAACAGAATTCAATTCATTATTTTAACGAGACAAGGCAACGCTTACCTCGTTATCCTGAGAGCTGAATGATGGAAGACTCGGATGCGACTCCGTTAAGAGTCTTTTCCAGTTACGCTGTAAAGTATATAGGCTGCCTTTCTTTACCAAAGGTGCTCGGATTGGAGGATTCTGCAGATACTGTTTTATCTTATCGAAAGCTTGATGACAATCGTCATCCCTTATTTTTCCTCAAAAGCTTAAAAAAGGGCTCGCAAGTTGCTGTCAACTGTGAAATGAGGGCTGGGCACTTGAAAAGGAATATTCAAGAAGAAGGCTTAAACGAAGAACTGATCATGATGTATTGGAGCATGTGAAATATCCGGTCGAGCAGCAGTCTAACTTGGAAAATCAATCCTGTCCCTTGGTTGTTCTGGCCTTGCCATCGAAAGCACGGTTTCTAAAATGCTTTAGTTAATACCGCTACGTGGGCTGATTCAAGTAGTTAATTAATAACGGTGAAGAAGAGATACTCGGAGAAGAACTAGTCAGATTCATTCAATAGAGCGGGGTCTCTTTGCCTAAGTCAATGGGAATCGAAAGATATTCAAAAGAAAGGGCATTTCGAGAGTTAGATTCATGTGCCGAAGCAGATGGGTTGTAGCCGACCACTAAGATTTTTGTTAGCCCTTGAGAATAGACGAAAGATCATCAAAAAACCTTAGTGCTGGAGGAGCAATCTGACATATGAACAACAAAAACCTCGTCCTTAACGGGATGGAGCATGTGGAGCATGTGGTTTAATTCGATACAACGCGCAAAACCTTACCAGCCCTTGACATATGAACAACAAAACCTGTCCTTAACGGGATGGTACTGACTTTCATACAGGTGCTGCATGGCTGTCGTCAGCTCGTGTCGTGAGATGTTTGGTCAAGTCCTATAACGAGCGAAACCCTCGTTTTGTGTTGCTGAGACATGCGCCTAAGGCAAATGAAGTTTGCAACCGAAGTGAGCCGAGGAGCCGAGTGACGTGCCAGCGCTACTAATTGAGTGCCAGTACGTAGCTGTGCTGTCAGTAAGAAGAGAGCCGGCGCCTTTCGAAGCACTTTCTAGTGTGCGCTTTAGTTTGCAGCTAGCGTAGCGCGCTTTACTAATAACATAGAAAGGGCTTTTCTCGCTTGTTTAATTCAAGTTTTTGGCCTTATCTTGCAGGTGACGACGACGTCGAGTTGGCGGCGGAGAAAGACTCGGCATTCAGGCGAGCCGCCCGGTGGTGTGGTACGTAGTGGGTTTAGTACGCCCGCAGCGAGGCATTCTCATCAATCATCTGTCGAAACATACTATGGATCGGGATAAAACCACTCGTGTTGACCGGCCCGCCGGTCAGCCAGAGGATTTCCCCGGAGGGCCCGAGGAGAAAGAAAGAAAACCGTACGTGCACGGAACGGACTCGTTAACATACGACATTAGTTCGGTTCAAAGTGGAGTGAGCATCATATTCAAATCAAAGGAGGACCGGACGACGGATGACACCTTCCTTCTCTAGGCCAGGTGTCTCCGATGAAGCAATCCAGAATCGACAAGCGAAGCGTCCTTCCTTTCTCAATGACCGGACACCGAGATCCATGTTCTACCTTCCCATGCTGAATCCGCTATCGCTGTCTTTCCCTCACAAGCTGTTGTCCCAGGAGCAATCGGGTGGAGAACATTCTTCCTACCCGTGTGAAAACTAGATGAATGGCATTTTCTTTAGCTGAGTAGGCCATCCAAGCTTCGATCCGAGGTCTACTCCCTACCGAGAAAAGTCGTCAATCCTACTCTCGGTGGTTAGCCAGGCCTTTCTTTCCCCCGGGTCTCGATATGCTTCGATTTCTCTATGGATCGGCATTCTTTTGGACGTTTTCGGTCTTCTCTTGTAGTCATTCCTGTGCTCTTCCCAGAAAAGACCCGAAATGAGGCTTTTTGCATGTTAGCGCCTCTCTCTAGTGCCCATTGATCAAAGTCCTAAGCTTGGGAAAGATTCCCACTTCGTTGTCTTTCTCTTCTTTGAAGCTAGAAAGATGCAGTGCTTCAAAGAGGGTTTGTCTCACAAGAGACTAGCACCCTTTATCAACCTAATCAGCTTGCATCTAGGATTCAGACTAGCCCACAATCTCAAAGCAATTCCTCCTGTCAGAGTCAGCCCATGTCACAAACCAATCCACTTTTCATCGAAAGGAAAGACCTTCGAGTTCGGCCTTGCGGTACGGCCTCCTCGGAGCCGAGGTCTACGGGCGAGGTCGTAGTTATTGAAGTCCGGCGGAGCGAGCTTCGGCCCGAGGCCCGGGGAATGAACCCGACACAGAGGATTCCCGTGAACCAACGAAGAGTGGCGAGATGCTATTCTTATTCTTTGAGTTCACGAAAATGATACGGAGAAGAGTAGTGACAAGTCTTGCGCCTTCCCTTCCGCTTACACCCATTTAGTCAACCAGGACAGACACATCCTTTCCAATCTTATTTCAAAAAGGAGTGATTCATCCTCCCCACCGAGCATATCCATGAACCTCCACTTTTAGGGAAGGTAGGAGATCCAGTTAACGAATAGGCTGCGGCTGTAGCTGCAACGAGTAATGAATTTATCGGATGCTCTTCTTGTCGATGAAAGTGATTCCTTTGTCTCGGCTTTTATCGAAGTAATTTAATCCTGTGTACTCGTCATCGAAGCGGCACCCTTTAGAATTTTTTCGAGTAGAAATCGATCCCGATGTGGATTGGCGACTCATTATCGGCCGTAGGCAAAAGCCTTTATGTCTATAGGAGACTCTTGTTCGGCACACGTAATAAAACCCAGGATCTTGTGATCGAATTGGAAGAGAATCGGACGCTAACCGGTAAAGGGGATTGCGGACTTTTAGCCGGTTCCTTCTCCTTGTGTGCGAGGACAAAGGCAAGGGAAAACTCAGACATTCTTAGGCAGTCCCCTTCAAAGTAGTTTTCCTAAGAAAAGTGCGGATTTGCTGATCTATGAGTGACTAAGGTGGTCACCTAGAGAGTTGAGATGAAAAAAATGAATTGTTTCGGTCCCTATTGACTAATGGTCGGCTTGTGGTCGACTGCCTTCTTCTTCTCATTCTGACTTGACTTGTCATCGCTGTTGAGTTTGTGCCACTACTCTTTCTGGAATGGAGAACCGCCTCAAACCTTCAAAATTGCCAGCTTTGAAGGAATAGGAATTTGGTAAGAAGCAAGGACCGATTGGACATCGAAAGCTAAGCGACAAAGAGCAGGAATAGGTTTAGGAATAAGTAAGAAAGCAGCAAATCCTTACTCGAAGAGAGGGAGAGTTTGATCTAGTATGAGATCTAATTACAGCTGCTAGTTTCTTTACAGTGATAAGGACCTCAAAAAAGTCTTACATTACTTAATCCCCCTTCTTCTAGCCATCCAGTTGCAGTGAGAATTGCCAGCCATATAGTTTAAGAAAAAAGGTAATCTCCTCTAGTGTAAGTGCCAGTTTCCAGCCTTCTTCAGCCATGGATAATGGCAAAAACTGGACAGTATTCGAAGGAGATGAAGAAGATTCTGCCACTCTGCCAGAAATTGGTTTGGATGACTTACAGCCAACTATTTCTTGCATCAAACAGGGGAGAGGTCGGCCATGATTGCGCCCTTCGACGGATAGTTCGTCATCCGAAAATGTGATGATTTTTGGCGCCAGGTGATGAAATCATTTGACTCATTGTTTCGGGGGAAGTTTGTTCAGGCACATGCGCGTTTCGAAGCACTCAACTAAACGATTCCCGATGTGCTTCCAATGTAGAAAGTAGCTCGGGGTTCACTCAAAGTGCGCTACATTCATACTGAGCACCAGGTAGCGGATGTCTTCACCAAATCTCTGTCAACATCTCGCTTTGCCTTTTTGTTTTGCGTGGCAAGCTTCACATTGGAACCCCACGTTCAGCTTGAGGGGGCATGTTAGACATGTTTCTGTTGGAATTGATGGAGCGCTTTCTGGCTCAGCTGCAGCCTCATTATCAGAAGGTTCGTAATCTACTACCTCTTCTTCTAATTGCTGGCTTCTCGTTCCTTCAAACAAGTAAGATCACTATTGGAATTGAGTGTATTGTATAAGGACCCTTCTATTTTCTTTTTTCGGTATGCTGCTCCGCGAGCAAGGAGTGCCACGCACGAGCGGAGCGAAAACAAAGCAGTGGGAATTCTTCGTTGGGGGAAAATCCTTTGATTGCGTATTGAATATAGATCAATGTCTTTCTTGTTCCACTAGCTAGGACCAAATTCTCACATGTCCATTTCGTTATTACAACCTTCTTTTTTGATGTCAAAGACCAGAAGCTATTCGAAAATTATTATTGGATCTCGGTTGTTCTTAACAGCGATGGCTATTCATTTAAGTCTTCGGGTAGCACCACTAGATCTTCAACAAGGTGGAAATTCTCGTATTCCCTATGTACATGTTCCTGCGGCTCGGATGAGTATTCTTGTTTATATCGCTACGGCTATAAACACTTTCTTGTTCCTATTAACAAAACACCCCCTTTTTCTTCGCTCTTCCGGAACCGGTACAGAAATGGGTGCTTTTTTTACGTTGTTTACCTTAGTTACTGGAGGGTTTCGGGGAAGACCTATGTGGGGCACCTTTTGGGTGTGGGATGCTCGTTTAACCTCTGTATTCATCTCGTTCTTTATTTACCTGGGTGCACTGCGTTTTCAAAAGCTTCCTGTCGAACCGGCTTCTATTTCAATCTGTGCTGGACCGATCGATATACCAATAATCAAGTCTTCAGTCAACTGGTGGAATACATCGCATCAACCTGGGAGCATTAGCCGATCTGGTACATCAATACATGTTCCTATGCCCATTCCAATCTTGTCTAACTTTGCTAACTCCCCCTCTCAACCCGTATCTTCTTTGTTCTGGAAACACGTCTTCCTATTCCATCTTTTCTCGAATCTCCTTTAACGGAAGAAATAGAAGCTCGAGAAGGAATACCAAAACCTAGTTCACTCGCTGACTCTCTTTGCATCCATGGCTGAATGGTTAAAGCGATCAACCGGATAATAGAGTGGGTTCGATTCCTGCTGGATGCACTTTGAACGTTCAGTTCAATCGCTGCTCACGGAATTTATACATATAGCTCGCCCTTATAGCTTATGGGGCACTTCACTCGCTCAACACTCGTTCAAAACATCCACTCCTTCTTCACTCGCTAGGGAAAGAAAAGGGATAGATGACTGAAAATCCCGCTTAGAGATCGAAACTATAGTCAGAGTAGGAGTTCCCATCCATCATCTCCGTCGAGGCCTCGTTTTACCTTCCAATTACGGTTGATCCGTCGGATTGAAACCTCCATTAGATTCGGAAACTAAGGACGAGATTACCATCGCATCGGCTTTGATGTCCCGAATGTTCTCTTTAATAGGGTCGCCTTGATCGGGCTCTTCACCGTAGAACTTTTACCCGAAAAACTGGAGCACAGCTATACTTTCATCGCTTTCACTAGAACCAGAGTCATAGGTGCACTTTTTGTTTTGCCTTCCTTAAGTCCAGGGACGACCCCCTATGTTTTTTCGTGGAGCACAGAATTTTCCTTAATCGGCGAGAGTATATACAATCTATGCCACTGGAAAGAGCATGATTGAGGGCTTTATACTAAAGTCTGTAACTCTTCAATTGGTCATTGGCTCTACCTCCAGCCCCTTCATATTCCGTATCCTGCTGCTTCTTTGCTTGCTTTTCCTATGTCCCATCCCTCTCCCCTTATCAGTCGAGTCAATTACCGCTAAAGCCCTCGACCTCTTCGTTGCTTAACTTGAATTGAAAGCTTTCAGTCATCAAGCTTACCTGCCCTAGCCAAGCCTAAGTGGTGTGTCAAACAACCGAAAGCAGACGGTTATACAGTCCCTAGCGCGTGCAGCAAGGAGCATGGTGAAGCGCTGCGCAAAGGAAACTAGCCTTTTGTTCCACTTTGTTGATCGTTGTAGAAAGAAGAAAATATGAAATGATTGAGGTTGAGAAAACCCTGCCGAGAATCGAGAGGCGGGAGGGCACCGAAGCTACCACCAGACTAGCGAAAGGTTTCCCGACGAGGAGAAAGATGAGCGAATGGAATGACATCATGTATGAAATTACCAACCTTCCGGAAGTCAACTCCTCGCTACCGAGGCAGAAAGGCTAGTAAGTTCGGGGCCTCATTCATACTATTAGATGATGCTTCTAGTCGTCGGTGAGCCCTGTGTATCAGCCCGCTTGGATGAAAAATGCCTCCCAGAAGGAGAATGAGCCCTTGCAAAAAGGAATTTCAAGTGGTGTCGAATCAAATAAGTGAGCGAGCCCCCACACCAAGCCGTTAGAGTAGGTTATAAAGAATGGCAATTCCACCAGGCCAGCGCTCTCAGGTTGATGAGCTGCCGGGTAAAGAGCCTGATCCTTATCTAGCAGTTCAATAGGCCAAGCGGAGGTCTCAGAGGTGTAGGTGGTTCAATTGTAAAGTAGGCATTAAAATCCTGCTTCCTTGGACCAGAAGCTGTAGCCGAAGTCTACTACTGAAAAGGATCAGCTCCTCCAGCCAGTTTCGGAAGGGGAATCCGCTCGGACTCTCACTCGTAGTCGAAGAGCCAGATAAACTCCTTTTAAAAAGGCATAACTCTTCTCAAGCTGCCCCTTTTTCAAAAACAGGAAGAAAAGCAGCTACCACTTGAAACCATTCTCCCTCTAGAAGCCCCGCAGTTTGAAAATCAATCAAGGCTTCAAGTTCACAAGTACGAAAAGACCTGAGAGGAAAGAGCTGCGTATAGAGCTCCGGATTCTTTAGCAACTAGGAGAGCGACGGAGCTTCTTTTTGAAAGAAAAGGCTAAATCCCATTCTTCATTCAACCCCAAACTTCCTTACCTGCCTTAGTTCGATGGAATGCAACTAGATGAAATTCCCTCCTGGACTAAATAGCTGGGGGCTTATATGGCTTGATTGAGGTTGGCCGGAGCTAAGGGATCTGGCTCTATTGAACCAAAGCCAAAGGTAAATCAGAGCTCTTTCTCTTTTATATAGTAGAGAGACTCCCCCTCAGTAACCAAATTCTAGAGCTAGGAGAGCGGACGATTCTTTTTCTTTCTAACCGCAGCTTTCCTCCATCCCGGGCTTAAGAATGCCTTGAAAGCCAGAAACTATCTAACCATACCAGTCGTTCACCCAATAAAAACTTGCCCCCGCACTCCCACTACCAATGAGAGGACTGAAAGCGGCCTACTTGAGAAAGAGAAGAGTTTGTGAAGCTGACCTCCACACAAATAGACTAAGATGGTATTCCCTTTGTTGAGTGGGAGGAGGAGAGTCTGCTGCTAGCAAACAGCAGATACAGATTTTCTTTGATATCACGATTCGGTGATAGGAGGCCTACTCTCAAGGAGATTAGAGAGTGGTGCTCCAAGGCATGGAGCTTGACTGGTAAGATCTCTCTTGCTGCTCTAAAAAAAGGTTTGATTTGGATTCATTTTGAATGTGAAGAGAACAAAGTTTTGGAGAAGGGGTTGGGTATGGAAGACCGCGATGTTCTTGCATCGATGGTGCCCGGGGCTTGACTTGGACGAGTTGCTCCTATCGGCATGGGTGGTTGGGTACGAAATGAGTGGGGTAGAGGAAATTTATTTTAGCAGTAAAAAGCATACGAAGAATGTTATAATGGAGAGTGCGGAAGATGGTCTATGGGAAACTCCAAGAAAAAAGAGAGAGTAATAAGCAGGAGTCGAGACAAAGAGCAGCGGGAGTAGACAGAAGGGTGTACGTATCAACGATTGGCAGGTAGCTATTCACACGCGAATAAAGTAAAGAAAGAATAGATCTTCCGGTAAACTCGGAGCGGGGGCATTACTCAATCTCAGTAAGAGTAGCTGCTTGGGGTGGACGGACAAGGCTTGGAGTATATAAGGGCGTCAGTCTGACCGTCCTTCCTGTCCTGTTTTCGACATTCTTTCTTAAGTGAGTGTCCCAAGGTAATGAAATGGAAAGGGTAATGCTCAATTCCGCAATGCTAGTCCATTGCATTGATCTGTAGCTCTATGGGGAAGCCAAAACTAAGAAATAGGAGAATACGGTCCATTCACAAGGGTTCCTCATCAATCCACTACCCATGCCAACTAGACTTAGGCTATGCAACTAAATCGAGTATGTATTCTTTCAGAACCATAGGTCGAATTCCATATAAGAATGGTCGTTCTGCAGCCTCTTCCCTGTTCCCGTGCCTAAGAATGCTAAGCCAGAAAATCGAGAGCTTAGTAGCCGAGAGTTTAATGTAGTGTTATCAGTCAATCTACGCTGCTGAGGCTGGATGGAATTAAGGATCGATTGCATCATATGATATGGAGCTGCAAAGGCAGAAAATGTCTGAGCAACAAGACAAGATAGTTAGTTAAAGAATCCCACCCATCCGAGTTCGCCGATAGCAATGTAGCCAAGTAGCTTTTGGATTCGGGTTGAACTTCAATTCCATTATCTTTATCTCTTAATTAGTAGCCTGGGAAAGGTAATGCAATTGAGACTGTCCTTTCGTGGACGGATAGTGCTAAGAGCAGCTCCGAATGAATGAAGCTCTCCCTTTATTAGATGGATTTTAAATCCCCTGAAATAGACCAGCAGCTTCTATTATATAGTCTAGACTTAACTGGTATTAATATAATCTATTCGCTGTCATTTTTTTAAGGCCTCATGTTAGCCTCCTCCACTTCATAGGAGCCTGATATGCAATAACCTGATTACAGAAAGTCGCATAGAAGGAGTTAGTGACTGTAGGAGTTTCTGAACTAGGAAGAGCATTATAAAGCAACTGCGGTCCTAGGAACGTTAGGGGAGAGCCAGGCTGCGACCCATCTTTTCAAAGCAAGAGCGAGGCCAAGAAGCAGCAAAGCAGCACTCGTACACTGGAAGGATGGGGCATGGTGGATCGCAACCATGCAACAGCGGAACCACCGGGCGGATGGGAAAGGAGATGAAGGAAGATCAGTTGTATCAGCTACAGAATCTGATTCCGGTGAGGCTACAAGCCTATCTTCGACTTTCGTTGTTCTTTCTTCTTGCTGTAAAGTGCCATTTCCGCTCCCCAACGACAGAAGTACGAAATTACTAACTAGTCTAGTTGCCATTTCATTTTTCTGCCCGTGTGGCATGGGACAGTTTTGCTGTTATTTACCCTAAAGCAGAGAAAGCTGGATCAAAGGATGCTTTTTTAAAAGGCCGATTTTCGGTATCAATTGCCGGATGAATTCAGTGACAGCCAAAGAAAGGAATTAAAAAGCAGTGATCTCCGCCTTGCAGCTTGTCAAGGAAGTCAAGAAGGACGAAGAAACGTTTGTGGCCCAACATTTGTTAAACCCCCTTTTCTCGGTGGAGGTTACGGTGATATTTTAGACCTTAAAACAGGGCATTTCTTGCTTATTCTCTTTCTTGTCTTCTCTTATCTGCGCCTTGCTTGCCTTTATATGTATGCTTTTTCTCTCTCCTTCTTCTTCGTGTCCCAGGGCCATTCCTTTAGAGGTTGATTAAGTTCCCTCTTTTTAGGAAAATGGCTTGACGTAAAGTGTCAGTTCAACGATAGACAGTCAATTCAATCTCGGAGATAGCTTTTCAAAAATGCTCTTGTCCATGTTAAATGAAAGGACTGAGCTAGGCCCTAGAACAACGGGTTACACACACACGCTTCCAGTCTTCAATAGCAGTCTTCAAATGATACTGAATAAGTCGTAGTGTGGTTAAGCCAGGGCCAGGGTCAGATCCATCTCCGGAGACCAGATAAGGCAGAGCCTCTACGCCTTCTTCCTTTGCTACAGCTATCGGATATTCATTCAAAAATAATGCATTTACCTTTCCCCTGGGAGAAGAACTTTAATCTAGTTAGGATGTCCTCGTCAAGTAAGAAATTAAAGTCTCCGTCTTGGAAGACCGAGTGCCAGAAGGCAGATGAGCTAACCGTAGCCCTCGTCTCGTAAGGTCAAGAGTTCTGCCATTCCTCTCCGCTCTGGCAACTCGAACTCTAAGGCAAGGAACTTGAAAATAGGCTCTTTTTGATTGAGACCAAATCTTCTTTCAAAAGAGTTCCCACATTACTACTAACAAGAGACTAGCAGCGGCAAGAGAGAATTCTCTTCCCTTCTTTCTTCACTCATAGTTCTAGCTTTCTTCCTAAGATAAGTCAGATCGGTGCCTTTTCTCTTGCGACCTTCCATTCCAAGCAGCAGGGTTGAAGGAAGAAGACAGCAGGTGTGTGGTATAGCTCTTATCTGTTCGCTCCTGTCGACTCTGAACTCATGGTGGAGGATGGGCTACTAACTAGATTAGACTAGAAGGGAGGAGAGAACATCGGGAAATCTCTGTAGAGAAGCAAAGTCCTAATCAAAGCAACAAGGTAAATTCTATCTTTTAGGAAGGCTCCCACGTGCCATTGATTTAGAGGAATTAGCTGTTGCCGTTGGCGCTCTTCTCTTTTCTGAAGCAAGGAAGGAAGCCTTGCCTTTCATTCATAAGTCACACAAGAATTGCTCAAGGTTGGAGGCAAGGCTACTAGAGAAGGGACCAGCCAAGGGCGGGCTGGAAGGCGACAATAGCAATAGAGAACGTTGACAGAGAGGAATGGCTTTCGGAATCCAGCAGAAAATCATAAGAATAACAGAAGTTATTGAGGGGAGATCCGTTAACTCTTTCTCGATGCAATAATAGTCAGTGTTAGTCTAGCGACTTCTTGATAGCATTGGTCTCGGAAAGCCCTCCCTCGGTACCGGGCTAAGGAGCCAAGGATAGAAGCGATTCAACCAGAGTGAAATTCCTTACTTATCCCAGCTCTCAAGGAAGATTGTCAGTAGGTACCTATTATACAAGAAATTCTCTCTACCTATTCGACTATCAAGCTCTTGACACCCTGTCTAGCCTAGCGCCCTCTTCCTACTAGGCTTTGGATTTGACCTTCAAACTCGCATTCGCATGTTGGTTGTTCTTCACTAAACATCGAGGTTTCCGGTGAAAGTGAAGGTTCGGACTCTAGTCTCGGCCTACGTCTCTTCAGGTCCGGTTTTCATGAAAGGGCTTCCTTGAAAGTACTTTTAGGATACCGCTTGAATAACGAGAATCGGATTGTCTTTTTGTAGCTTCACTTTCGATAGGCCTACATCTCGCCCTCCACTACCGGAAGAAGAATTTTTCTGCGACTCCCGGAACTTAGACGTACCGCTCACCGCAAAGAAGACTTTCTTTACTACCTATTTCTCCATAAAGACTTGAGCGCATCGCTTTCCAACTGCGCCTACTTATTGCTTGAAAGTCACCCTCGACTTCCAGCTGTCCCGCTAACCGAAACTGACTTTCACTAGCGCTTGATGGTGCGAACTGAACAAAAACGATCTATACGGTCTGCGGCACCTGCCGTGGGCTCTAGTTATTACTGACCGCTAACCAAACGGAAAGAAGGAAGACTTTTTGCCAACCGAGTAGAACGAACTGCTTACCGCAGTTTGACTTAGATAGGGCTTTCGGAGAGCGCCGGAACTTGACTATCGAAGGAAGAGTTTGATTCTCTAAAGAAGCAGGTTTTGGTACATTCTACCTTTGAAATCTGGCTTTACCTGGGCCGCTTATCGACCGAGACCCCTTCGATGGATGTCACCGTGCTTGTCTCTTCTCAACTGGATTTGGCTTCTATTTAAGACTTATTGAATCTAACTACTAGCATCGGTCCCTTCCACTCGGCAAAGACCCCCTCTTTCGTTCGAGCAAAGGACGCCTAATCTGAAATACGGGTTTTCCTCGATGCGAAAGAGCTAGATCAGTATTTTATCTGGGACGAATTCCTACTTACTTTTCTTAGTAATGGTAACGTCTGTAAAGGCAAATCACAGGGTGGAAGGGACTCAGATGATGGTATCCCAAAATCAGTCCAAGCCCTCAACGACCCAGCTCTTGAATGACCGTCTGACTACCCTCCCCTGGCGACCTCTTCTTCTTTCGGCAGGCAGCCGCCAACTCGAGGATCTCATCTTTGGTGTATATTCCCGAAACGCGAGGGTCACGATCCCCCTTAGTCACGTAGGCCGCGGGCCATGAAGAATGGTCCCACTCTGGTAGAGCCATCAACGAAGATGGATTCCCAGGTTCTGTATACTCCAATGCCCTCTCATTTGCGCTTTTCCTGAAACCAGACGTCAAAGGATAGGCATTATGAGCCCTGTATGTTGGCGTGGAATCTTGATTGCTTCTTGGTTTGCTGGAAACAAGGCTTTCATAGTGCTCTATGGTCGAGCGGCTGGACACTCCTTTCATTTCCCGTCCATTAACCCGAACTCAAGACTGTTGAAGACATGAGGAGATGTAGCTTCAAAGATGCTGTTCAAACTTCCTATCTTTTTCATTCCCCACTTCAATGTGCCAATCAATGCGCTACGCTGGCAAAAGGGCTGTCAGAAAGAGTCCAATCCCGAGGAGAGTTCATGCGTGAAGTTTCTTTGTTGAATGAAGGTGAGTTCAAGGGCTTCTTTGATCGGGAAATGCACGCACTTCTTTTGTTGTCGTTAAGGTCCCTTCCCCCTGAGTTCAAGATGTCCCTTTCCGCTTCTCTTTCAGCTACTTCCCTCATTGGGATTGGTCAAGCTCCTTCACTTATTGCTCGATCCGATCCGGAACCTATTGGGATAGCACCTTTTCTTCCTATTAGTAGGTCTTCTTGCCCGTTAAGTTCCTCTACTGGTAGTCTAGTTGTAGTTTTGAGCGGGTGAACCCATGTTCTATCTCGTAGTCACCTAAGCGGCAGAGTCTGTAAACTCAAATGGTCTGAGAGTTGCCTTTGCCTTCTGAACCTCTGAAACTGGATTGGGCAGACAGAACACAGGGGAACGAGCTCCTTTCCACCTTAACTAGCCGTCTCATCTCAACCTTTTACTTGTGGAAATGTTGTATAATCTATCAGTGTAGACTACTTTCATTCCACTTTCATATTTCTATATAGTCTTTTTGCGCGTACAGTCCTTTCGCGCTACGCTAGGACGCTTATATCCGTTGCTTGCATTCTTCTTCCCTCTCATTTTCTTTCTTTCTTTTGAAGTTGAGCTTAGCCATCTCTTCCAGTGTCCTGTGCTCTTGTCTTTCGCTCTATGGCAGCAAAGGATGCGCCTATTCCGGGACAGCAGCGTGGTAAATAAACACGGTTATATAATATAATAGAATAGGGAGAGCAGCAAGAAAGCATTCGTCAATCAGGATCGGTGCTCAGGCTACCCATGAACACCCAATCGGATCTGTCAAGAAGAGTTTTCGACTAGGATTGGTCCTGTCTGTAGCGTCCTATCCTAGTAAACCAGGCAATCATTTGATTTTTTTTTTAGGAGCTTTCCTTGGCAAAACCTTGTTTCTATCTTCTCGCTTAGAGCGGTAGGAAGTCTATTTTTCAACTTTTTATCAATAAGGAGAGGCGGGAAGAGTAGCTGAAGCTTGTGATTGAACAGCAGGGTTCCGGAGGAAGGAGTAGGCTAAGTAGGCGAACATCCCTTCTCTTCTTTCTTCTCTTATGCAATTTCTGGTTATAAGTTTAGTTCACTCTGAAAAGCAACTCAATTGAATCCAGTTTAGCTACTAGCTACTTTTTTACTTTTGTTTACCGAGGGTGAGGGGGGCCGGCGAAAAGAAAAACAACCTACAGCTGCTAATGAGGAAAAAGGAGGGGGGCATAGGATTTTGAAATCTTTCGCAGCAGCTTGAATTGCCTTTGCATTCCCGAGCTGGTGTGGCGCGTCAACTGAGTCCAGGTGCCCGAGTGATATCCTCAGCAATGTTGAGTGGTATTATGAGAGGCGGGAAGCTACCGCTTCTAGAATGAAAAGAGAGCAGTCCAGGGATCGTAGTGCTAGACCAGGGAAAAAGATTAAGTCAAAGTTTATATATAATATATATAGAGTCGAGTAGATATGAACTGAATCAGTATCTTTCGCTTGGAAAGTAGTCCACTAAGTGGAAAGGTATCGAAGTCCTAGAGCTTCTTCGTGCAAGGAATCAATGTCGGCCTTTCCGGGCTTAGATGCGGGGAATCTGGGGTTCCCAATAGCAAGCTTGTTTCCGAATTCCTTCCTTACTGCAGTAACTGTAGTAGTAGCAGTAGGAATAGTCGCCAAATAGACTGAATTAGTCTTAGTGCCGTAGTAGGATTACCTTCGTCACCTTCCCTTTGTCCCTTAACTGCTGACAGCAAGCATTCCTGGGGCTCTGCCAAAGAATAGAAAAGAGAAGTTGCATCCTAATCCGCTCCTGGTGGAAGGTTTGAAGGAAATAAATCATCAGCTGTGGGCGCTGCAAGTCTTTTTGAAGTTTAAGAAGAATGGGTTCTTACAGAAGAGGTTGTGCTAGAATTAGATCTAACCGTATCCGGTGTTTCGGAAGAGAATAAGCTCTTTTGTGAGAGTTCAGAAGAAAGATTTGCTAACTGTGAAATCATCTGCCCTGCTGTAAGAAAGGTAACTGCTTTCGTAGCAGCTCAACCAGTAGCCGGTGTAAGCAATTGAATCATCATAAGAGTTAGCAGGGCCAACATTTGCTGAGACAATTCACTTTGAGTACAGGGAAGCCCGCTGGTAGGAATTCTTCAGGGCGTAGAGATTCTATCTCGAGTTACCGTCGCATCAATAGGAAGCACCGGTTACTAGAGCTTTTTAAGCAAGAGCGTCTGATTGAACAAAAGCCATTCTTGAACAACGGCTATAGCACCAGCTTCCCCCTGATCTGACTAATCTTTCATTTTCTCGGGATTTTTGCTTGCAATCCGATTTCCCTCCTAAGTGAGACTTCAATGGTGACATTGGAGCGTTTTCCCCGTGATTTTGGTATCAAGTCAATTTCCCTTCCTAGACGTCAATTGAAATCGGACAACTTTAGAAAACAGCGTGTTTTTCGTCTAAATGCATTTTCCCTTCCTAAGTGACATAAAAAGAGTGCCACTTTCTTCTTCCAACTTTTCGATCTTCCCATTCAGGGTCCTTCTTCCCCTAATTCTTTCCATTCTACCGACGAATAATCTAGAATAATTCGCAAATCCAGATCGGCTAATAGTTCTCGGATAGCACCGGCTCCAGTAGAAATTTCTCGATTTCGAAATGTATCGAACCCTTGGGTAGTAAAAAAAAGCGGAATACTGTATTTCCAAGATTGTATTTCATATTCGAATAAACCTCGTAATCGTAAGAAAGTAGGTTTTTTGACTATGGGCCTAGCAAAAGAAAAATTGGGATAGGATCCTATAGGATCTCCCCCTTCAAAATCGGACGTGAAAGTTTCTTTTCATCCGGCTCAAGTAGTTACACCAAATAAAGATAAAATAAAGGGTTCCTGCTTTCAAAATGGATAAAACCCAAAAAGGAGCCACTCCTTACTCAAGTTCCCAATGAAGACCAAGCAACATTTCATTGATTCATTCTTCTTTTCCGTTTTTTTTTAGAATTTCTGAATTCTTTATTCAATTATCACAATTACGACCTAAATGCAATGCGAAATTCTTGAGTAGTCTACTTCCCTTCGAATGATGAATTCCAAGATACTGGGAATTCGAGGGATTTACTTGTCTATGTCTTCTTCCATTCGATCTTTTAGGTCCCGAACTCGACTCGACCTCGACGGTGCTATCACACATACAATCATACTCAATTCGATGGAATTGTTTGATCTTAAAGGGGATCTTCTATAATTTCGCACGTGAGGGGTTATTTCTTGGTTTTGTCCAGTCATTAATAACTTTCTTATTTTTAGTCTTTCTTTTTTCGCATGCCTCAACTGGATAAATTTACTTATTTTACACAATTCTTCTGGTTATGCCTTTTCTTCTTTACTTTCTATATTTTTATATGCAATGATGGAGATGGAGTACTTGGGATCAGCAGAATTCTAAAACTACGGAACCAACTCCTTTCACAACGGAGAAAGAAGATCCGGAGCAAGGACCCTAACAGTTTGGAAGATATCTTGAGAAAAGGTTTTAGCACCGGTGTATCCTATATGTACTCTAGTTTATTCGAAGTATCCCAATGGTGTAAGGCTGTCGACTTCTTGGGAAAAAAAGAACTTTGATCTCTTGTTTCGGAGAAATAAGTGGCTCCCGAGGAATGGAAAGAAACATATTCTATTTTATCTCGAAGTCCTCAAAGGGCACAGGATTTAATCCTGGATGGGGGATCACTTGTAGGAATGACATAATGCTAATCCATGTTCTACACGGCCAAGGAAGCATCGTTTTTTAATCTCATTATGGTCGTTCGGAAGAGATTCTTTCTCGATCAGAATAGTGGAATGGAAAGCACTACAAGAAAGATATACTCTTTTTCAAATCGCCCCGCGAAGACGGATGTTCATAAAGTTTTTCGAAATTATCTTATCAATCGCTCTTTTTTTTTAGTGGGGAGCAATAGTTCGGGAAGGGAGCGAGACCAAGCCGAGCCACTAGGAGAGTAAGCTCTTCCCACGTGTCAAGTTTCATAAAGAAATGCAGCCTCAACCAGAGAGATCAACCTGCGCCGCCGCCGACGGCGCAGAACGCACTAATCCGCGACCAGCAAGTTTTCCAAAACCGAACTGAATGGAATTCTTACTTTCCAAAAATGCTTTCTGAAAATCAAAGAAAGAAGATCCATTTTCCCACGTAGTTCGTCGGTTAAACCAACGATTCTCTTCTCAAAGTCAAAGTAATAGAGAGATCTTGTTAGACTTCTATCAATGCAATGAAAGAACTATCCCTTCCTATTTGTTTGTCCTGTCAGATATAAAGAAAATTAGACCCCAAAGAGCCCTTCTTTACCACGTTAGGAGGTAGGGGTGAAGGGGAGGTTTACATAATACAACCGACGCAAAGTTGTTTATGATTGAATCTCAGAGGCATTCTTATCATTTGGTAGATCCAAGTCCATGGCCTATTTCGGGTTCACTCGGAGCTTTGGCAACCACCGTTGGAGGTGTGATGTACATGCACTCATTTCAAGGGGGTGCAACACTTCTCAGTTTGGGCCTCATATTTATCCTATATACTATGTTTGTATGGTGGCGCGATGTTCTACGTGAGTCCACGTTGGAAGGACATCATACCGAAGTCGTACGCTGTGCCTACTTTAAGGTTGAAGGCGAGCGAAGGATACTAGCCAGACCGAACGGAGGGATTGAGTGATAGATTGATCGACGTCCGAAGCCGAAGAACGCTCGACCGCGAGTCCCAAGGCGAATTGTAAGCCCCAACAACAAAGGAACGAGCATTTTTGGGGACTAGCCCGCTTACCATTACTCAAGCAATCGATATCACCTCACCAAAGGGAAACTTCACACTGGCCAATTTCACACCTTCCGAATGTGCCATTTGACCGAATGTGACAGCTAATCAAAAGACACTAATTCGGTTTCAGGAACAGGAGAAAGGATCGGGTCTTGAAGCTAAAGATCAATCTAGAAAGCAGAGTCCAAGATGTGTTAAGCATATCACTTAATATGCCATCTTTCGGGAACATGAGAATGGTATGCCCAGCTAACTAAGGGACATCACAAAGATTGGGACCTGAAGTGGTAGAACGAAGAAGGTCAACCAAGTGTACTAATGTGGGCATTTTTTCTGAAAGCCTTTCTTAGCTTTATGGCTGATAGCATGAACTTGGTCTTCTTGGGACCTCTCTCTCTTCTCTTCCTCCTGCAAAGAAAGAACAGAAGAAAGTTGCACTACCGGCAGAAAGCAGCTAGTCTAAGAATAAGAGAACAGCGGATAAGACGAAAAGAGCAACTTCTCTTGCTGCGGATGAAGTAAGGCATTCTCGAAGAGTAACTTTCACATCTTGTCCAATTCTTCCCGCAAACCTTCCAACAGCAGGGGATTGGCCTTCTCTTAGTCCTATTGCTATGCTCTCTTCCCCTTCATGTCACTTAGGAAAGGAAATTGAATTTATGCCAGTTAATCCAATAGTATGTATAAGAAGAGGCATATGCCAGACCAGAAGAGGTTTCACATTCATCTCTAGTAAGAAAGCAGAAAACTAGTAAAGTAAAGGCACTCGATTAGCCGGGCGCTAAGACCCTGCTTGCTTGACCGCTAGCCATTAAGTGCTTGGCCCTGGGCATTATTGATTAAGTGAGAGAGGACTCCCACTTTCGCTCTCCCATCAATGTGACTAAATTCATCTCCGTTTGCTATTATGGCTTGGATGAAATTCTTTTAAACCTTCAAAATTTCGTCGACTATTAGAGCTGCTGCAATCCAAACCTCAAGGCTAAGAGCTTATTCGAGAACAGCTTACTCTGATTCAATTGCAAAGATCACATTCCTACTGTCAAGCTAAAGGCGAAAGAAGTGGCTTAGCTTAAAAGCTCCTCTTCATAGACACATGGGCAATCCAAGGATTTAGGTTCAACTCAATCTCCCCTTCGAACTCGGCTTCGTTCCTCTCTTCTTGCTATCTATCGTCTATTGTAGGATGCTTTTTTACTCCCAGAATCTAGGGCGAGGACTTTCCCTCCAGTCTCTCTAAGCGGAGTAAGCTCCCTTCTGCAATCAATACTGAAGAAAGCCCTTCCCCCTTCTCTTTCTTTAATGTAGGAGTGAAACCCGGCAAGATCCGACTTGAAACTTGAAAGCGAGTGAATAGCAGGCTTGTGTCCTTTAATCCAGAATGGCTGCTTGGTCTTCAGTGAGCGAAGTCACTTCCTCAAGAGAGTTCTTTGAGCCGGGTTCTTCCCTTGCCCTTGACAAAAGCACAAGTTGTAACGAGTCTTTCAACTCATGAGATGCTTTCTAATATACGCTATTTTGAGTTTAGTGAAGGGCTTTGGTTGGGTCTAGAGAGAGCGAGTGTGATTTTCTTTCTATGGCTCTCCAGATGTGACATCGAAGGCTATTGCTTCTGTCTTCGTCTGGCAGCTATCTTTCTAAAGAGGAGAGAAAGAAATCCCCCTACCTAAAGGGTACGCATCTCCGTAAACCTTTTAGTCGAGCCACATTCTGAACGTTCCATGGACTTCCATCTGGAAAGGGCTTTCCGCCAGAAGGGAGTCAAAATGCTTTCTTATCACAGTGGATATGACTGCTTTCCTTTCCCAGAACTCTATCCCTCAATCCGCAAAGGCCTCTCTTTACGAAGAGTGCTCACATAAGAGAAATTGTACATGCAATTTCTCTTATCCCAAGCCAATCTGTCACACAATCCTTTGTTCCACTTCAAAAGAAAGTTTGATCTTAGATCGATATCCAGTAGTAGTATAGTGTAAGGTAGGGTTGGGTATAACAGGACTTGAACCTGCGACCATTAGGTTAAAAGCCCAATGCTCTACCAACTGAGCTATACACCCTAAAAAAGATGTAGTAGTAAATACGGATTGGTGCGGGAGGGCGGCCCCTCTTCTTCTCATCATAAGGGGCTTGGGCTCTAAAGCCGGCCTTACTCAACAAGCACCTTACTAAGATAAGAAAGGCTGCTTGTTTCCACTCATTGAGGATTCTATCTACAAAAGAAGGTCAACGGGGGATACTCAAGTTGCTCTCACTGACACCATCTACGAGAAGGTGAGGTCGTCTTTCGCCGCCATACGGTTCGCCTTAAATTAAAGACGGAGAAGGGGAGGAGCGGTTATCTATGTAATTACGGTCTTTGTTTTGTTGGCCGTTGTTCCGGTCGAGCACTCTCTTTTCTTTGTCCAATTCCGTCTTACCAAACGAAGACTCGATTCCCTGACCAACCCGCGAAGGGTTGGGAGGTTGGATCAGGTACGAAGAATGAATCTATATCTGTGTACGGAAGCTGCCGGCCGGCGGCCGCTCAACTGTTCGAGCGTAATGCAGTGGTGGTTGGTTCCGATTCGACAAGGGTAGAATGCCTGGTCGAAGGTCCAGTACAGTAGGTATCAGGCGTGTTCGTTTTGGCTCCCGAGCGAGAACGAGAAATAGGCGATGCACCATCCTTGCTGCTACGTACGTTGACCTTGACTTGACGGATTTATCCAATTGAACCCACAATCAAAGGAGGACCACATGGGGCTCGACGAAACAGAAAGTATCAGCATTAAGAAACTTCTTGGGGTTAGCAGAAAGAGCCGGCATTCATTTCTTCATTCATATTCATAGCTGAGTCTACTAAAAGAGGGACCAGCCTCATCGTGGTGATTATAGGACATCTCTGATCGTTCACCTCTAATGTGACACGTTCCCTCTCAGTTATATGATCAACAAGTTCGCAAGGTAGAATTGGCCGAAAAAGAAGTGAGTGAAAAAAGATAGATGAGAAATCCCCCGGATGTAGTCGCTTAGTCTTTCTTTCTATGTCGCGCGACGAACCGGGTTACCAAAGTTGCGATTCGAATCAAAGAAAAGAAAAGGTAGTTCGCTGGGAGCATATAATATCAGGCTTCTCAGAGGTGTTGGTTCGAATCCAACTCGTGACGCCACTTGCGGGTGAATTTGTGAAAACCAAGCTTAAGGAGCAGAAATTGACCCTAAGGGTGCGGGAATTAGAATATGATCTAATAGAGGAGCGGCGAAGGGAGCCGTTACCAGTGATCATAAATGGGAATGAAGGCATCAGGGTGGTCGGTAGGTCCGAGAGCACACCAAGAAAGCCTTTCAAGGAGCACTTCAAACAGGAGATGGCTAAACAAGTTTACAAGGAATTTTTTGAAGTGGCCGAAAAGATCCCCACTGGCACCTTTGAAGGGACTAGCGCCAAGCTCGAAATTAAGGAGATCCGAAAATGGTTGGAGCCTCGAAAGAGGAACTAATCAGAGCTAGAATAAACACACCATGGGGAGCTACATCTGCGCTTAGGAGAAGAATCCTGTCTGACTGACCCTACCATGATTGAATGACTGAGCTATGCCATGGAGGAAGTCTTTCTATGAGCATGCCGTGGAAGAACTACAACGCTACTGCCTTGGCTAAGCTGCTTGCCCGAAGCTCTGTTCCTATCACTCAAAAAAGAGACATCTTTAACTGACATGGATATCTTTCGGTCTAAATTCCCGTATTTCAATCTGATGGTCGGAAATTCCATATCTTTTGACATGTAACTGAGCGATCTCCCTCGTATGGCAATGCCAAAGCAAAAGAGTGGAGCAGCGTCTCGCGGAAATGAATTGACCAGATCGATGGAATTGCATGCACGATGCTGAGTTCTCTCCTTGTCCACTACTTCTGATGAACGAAAGCGATCGGACAAAGGCCTATGGATCTACTGTCTATGGATCACTGGCTGGCTTAGATGGGCTTGACTTAGACGGCTTAATAATATAATGGCTTAATCCGCATAATCTACTGAGGTTGTTGAGCAATAATGCAGGCTCAGCTGGGATAACAATTGGTGGAGGAACCGGTATGACCAAAGGAGTAGAAGATGGGATCGGTAGAGATTGGATGTCGAGAATGCGCCTTGCGCAAATGCCTTTTGAAAGAAGGGCTTGTGAATCAGAAAAAGTGGCTCTTGAAGAAAGAAATGCCACATCTGCTATCTGTCGGCTCGATACAGTCATTTTGTATTAGTAAGGCATTCGCCCCTGGTCTTTTCTTTCGATTCGGGCGTATCTTTAATCTTAATATTAATCTCGAAATTCCCATTGAATGACCAGCTGAGATGATAAGAAGATTCGACGACATCCGAACAAGCTCATGACATCTCGGGAGTAGCTCGCTCTTAGGGGAATAGACGATCTTCGAGAGATTCTCGACTGGGGCACGACTTGCTTTCCAGTAGCTTCACTTGCTACCGTTACGGAGGAAGACTGAACCTTTCCCATTTCAGCGATTCCCAATTTACCTCAGTAGGATGCATGCATGGATACCACCCTCAAAGGGATTGCTACAAAACCTCTTAGATTAACGAAAACCGCCACTCCTCAGAGAAGCTTAGAGGAAAGAAATCCAACAGTAAGGGATTACGATTAGAGTTCAGCAGCACTATACGATCGTTCATACCTTACTTACAGCACTTATACCATAACAGAGAACCCATACATAAGAACCAATAGCAATAGGAGATTCTTTTGAAACTAGTGCCTCACCACGTAAGGGATAGGATGTCCTACTTCGCAAAACTGATTTGCTTAGCCGACCTAAACCTAAGCGCTACACCTTCGTTGAGTAGCTTCAGAAAGTCTTTAAAAAGTAGGTTACACAGGTTGTCTACAAGATCACCTAGAGGTGTGAAGCGATCTCGTACTAAACGAAATGTCCATACGAAAGGACTTGAATAGACTTTCCCCCATAGAGGAGGAAGATTTGCTCTACCCTGCGTCTTCCTTTCCCGTCCTTCTTTTTATCTTAGGCATTGGAAAGCCCGAGCTCAATTCAACGTCGTAGCCCTTCCTTGTCTGAGAAAGAGAAAATTCCTTCTATTAAAGGAAAGTCTCATCCCTAGCTACTATATATATATTACCCCCGGGCTGCGGGCCTTTTCAAAGGATAGGAGACTGGTTGAAGAGTCAACCTTCTTTGCAAGGGAATCTGTCCATCAATCCCATTCGGGTTCATATGCCTCTTCAAGTAAGTCATTTACCTAGTGATTACTGTTGACATGGATAAATTCCCATTCCTGCTTTCAGTTATGGATTGACTAGTTATATTTAGGCTCTAAGCCCTTATTCTTTCAAAATGGACATATTATATTGGGTTGATTAGGTCAATCAGGTTAATCCCGAAAAGCTGACGAGAGCTCTTGCAGCTGCTACTCTTTCTGGAAGAGCTTATTTTAGCGGCAAGTCTAACAGCGGAATTGCCCACTTCTCTTCCAAAAAGCCAGCCGATTATCTTCAATGCGTCGGGCAATCACTTTTCCCTCTTAAGTGAGAGTTCAATCCTGCCAGTTGAGCCTTTTCCCCTTCTTTTTATTGGCATAATCTAAACGACAAAGTAGGATCAGAAGGCTTACGCACCCTGGCGACGAAATGAGTTCGCTTCGCACCTTCCTCAGCTTTCAGGAAAGATCCGACGCAGCTATCGAGAGATATAAGCTTGCCAGCCCGGAGTGGAGGGAAAGAGTAGCTCCTTGCCAACAGCTGAAAATTCTACAGAAAAAAGAAAGGTTCTTTGATGCGACGCCCCAGCTCGGATAAGACTGAAAGAACAACTTCCCACCTACTGACTGAGTAAAGGCTTGTGCTATACTCTAATATAATAGGCATTCGCCTTTCGAGTTCTTGTCTCTTTCCTTACTCTAAAGAGTCAGCTATAAATTACCTTAGTAGAAAGCTATAATGATAGCAAGAAAGGCGACTAGTGAAGATGCCGAGAATGCCCTTGGGAAAGAATACGCTCTTTTCGCGAATTTGAAGGGCTTGTTTCTTCTCTTTGCCGGATGGTTTAGCCACTTTTTTGAAAGTCGGCCTACTTCGAATAAGCAATCACAAAGAATGGTAAGCGCTACGAACCTTGCCTTACTAATCTCTTTCGAGATACAGAAGGCACCCATCTGGCCTTTGAAGGAAGGCTAGTCACTCCCGCTCGACTTCCTGAAACTAAGGAACTTGCTTTAGATCGGCTCATTTGGAGGCGATTTTCCTACATCTTTTTTGTTCTTGTTAAGAAAGTCCCGAAGAGAGTACGGATCCATTTTTTTTGCTAAATTCTTCTTTTTTATTGTTCTGTCAAAGGTTTCCTTATCGCTCGGATATCTCTTTATGGACGAACTCCAGAAGGCGGTTGCGCTATTCTATCCCTCTTCCTTTGCTTGAGAGTCTCTGTGGTTCGTGTTTTCCTCGCCCACAGTTCTTTTATGGTACCTTTTGGTATGTATTGCCCCCTCACTCTATATCAGATCCACCAGACGAGAAAGTCAATTCCGAACTGCTGCTGAGTCGTCGGACTTATCCACCAAGGGATTCGTGGAATTTCTGTGGATTGCGTTGGGGGAAATCTACCAAAGCTAGGCAGATAGATAGACTCCTTTCCTGCTTATAAGGGAGAGCAAGAAAGAAAATCAAATGATTGTTTTTTAATCAGCGTCCCCTTTTCTTTGGGGTATGCAGATACTAAGAGTCCTCTCACTACCAACCAGTAGACATCATCTGGCTGGGTCTTGCCGGTATCAACAACGAGAAAAAAACAACCAAATGAAAACAGCAACTAACTATGGCTCTTGGCCCAGACAACGTCCTAGGCGTAGGGGGGATCGGAGCAACAGGGAAGGCCTAGACGGACGTTTTTATTCCTGGGCTGCAGTAAGTAGATCGAGAGGTCGTTCCGCCCCTTGTCCCCCAAGATGGGTAATATGTTCTCAATAAATGTTGCTCCAATCTGACCTAGCTGGCGAGCGATCCCAGTTTAGGCAGAGAACAAGACAGCAAGCGAGCGTACCTTTGTTCGCTTCTTCTCCACCAAGCACGGAAGTTTAAGGATAACTGTAGGTCGGTGGATACCTAAGGAAACTCCGATTCGATCCGCCCCCCGGCTGGGAGGCATTTACCTCATCCCGATCACAAGGAGAGGTTCACCATGATGGGGGGGTCCTCTCTTTTTTCCCTTCCGGAAAGAATGCATAGGGGACCATCCTTTTGTTGCGGCATGCTCTTCAGATTTACGGATTCGTAGGGGGCCTCAGGCCCTACTTAGTTGACTGACAATGACAAAGGCTTTCGAAACTAAGTAGGGCCTTTTGAATTGAATCTTAAGTAGTCTATCAGTGGGGCGAAGCTCAAATGACCCTTTTCAGTAGGGGAGCGAAAGGTTAGACCTTCTAAAGGCAGCGAACAGCGGTTCTTCTATGTAGGTATGGCCCCTTGACTCTCCTAACGTCGAGCTAAGTGACTTCGTAACCTTTGCGTAGCGTAGTAGAATGAAGGCTACGCACCGACGCTCTCTTATCTATTAGCCTAAGCTCGCTAACTTGCTCGCCTATTATACTACACCCTACTATACAATACATTAGTAGGGTAGGCTAAGCTAACGCTTACTTCTACTAATGTATTGTATAGTATAGCCTTTTCCTTTTTGAAAAAGCCTTTTTTTCATTATCTTTCATAAGTCAAGTAGGCGAACCTAAAGATCCTTAGTTCAAAACTATATATATCTGCTTTTGTTTCACCTGGGCGTAGGTCGGCCCATAGAGAAAAATAAAAGTCAAAATAAGGTTCTTAGCCTTCGTTTTCGAACGTTGGAAGTCCCACCCACTCGGTGTTAACTTATGGAAGTTCTCCTAGCTGGTTAGAGATAGATCTTTGTTGTGCTTATCGAGCCATTAGTCTAGGTCTTTTATTTCTTTCGCTTATGCCCGTGGATCCGAACCGTGTGGAACTTTAGAGCTTTAACTCGAGGTAAGACAAGACAAAAGCAGTGGTACAGATCCTTAGCTCACAGGGTAGGATCAGCCGGAGCCACTTTTCGAACATCTGGATCAATGAAGAATATCCAGCGTAGGCGTAAATGATTTTATTAATATAGTACTCTACGCTAGTCTCTCCCAGTACTGGAGTTATCAAAAATGAAAGGGCGCCTTTTCAAGGGATTGTCTTGCTCAACCGGAAACAGAGATAAGCTCGAGTGACGTAAGTAGGTCTATCAAGAGGGATCGGTTTACGGTTCACACATGTTTCAGTCGAGAACTTCCTTTCCTGTGGGAAATAGCTTCAAGATTGGTCTTCTCAGATAATTCGATCGGCGAGTAAGACTCCCTATGTGGGTGCAGTCCATCTAATTTATAGAGGAGTGCTTACTCGCTAGAAGCACGACTCGCAGTGCTTGAACGTCTTGTGGCAGCTAAGGGAAAGGTTATGGCAGCGTTAAGGCTAGGGAATAGAAGTCAGTCAAGTCAAAAAGCCAGAATGTCTTTCCTATGGCGTGATATCTGTCTTATAAGCGCTCTTTTTTAAACAGCTTTTCCCTGATCCCACCCTTTGCCATTCTTTTTCCAATGAGGAGTCCGACCGATGAACCTTGGGACCGGGCAAGATCTATGGCTTCAGCTGCGGCTAAGCGAACTTCTTCTATATGTTCTATAGAAGTGAATATGAGAGAAAAAGCTCTTCTTTCACATAGTGGGGCCTTCTCTCTTCAAAATTCTCCCAATGATACATACCTCTTTCACTCACTTAGTGGACGACCCAGAGGACTTTAATAAAGCCCCCTTTTGCCTCATCCCGATCTCCCGAGGATGAAGTAGCGGCTCCCTCCTCTTACTATTACTGGGATGGAGTCGAAGCTATGGCACCATAAAGTCAAAGAGATTCCTTCCCGAACCACCACTCGTGTAGTCTTCTTCCTGCCTCCCAGCCCTATCTCGCTTTCCAAGTCTCATTTGGATGAGGCGCCGGCACTACTAAATGCAACTCTCATTTCAACATTCTTTCTTCTCTATTGGCCCTTCCTTCGATCTACCGCCTCTTCCTTAGTCTTTGGTTGATCAGGCCCTTTGTTAGGCCTCTCCGTCTTCTTGAATAGCGGCACATAAAATACGTGTAAGAAGCCTGAAAGCGACGCGGTCACTAACTGAAAGCGGCTCTTTGATGCGCTAAGGCTAAGGATGAATGAAGCAAAGATAGATCTGCTATGCCCTTGTTGCTGGGTCAGCTCTTACAATTACAAGAAGTCAAGCAAAAGCCAATGGCGCTAGGCCGGCAAGAAGATAAACTCGATCCGATGCCCTTACCTGACTCTGATTCGAACACAAAACTCATTCCTTGCTCCGTGGGCAGGAGCGAACCGGGGAACTATAACAAAGAACGTGAGGAAAGGCACTGCCGCTGACTAAGATGATAGGCGCATGGGGACAGACCTTATACTCGTACTTTAAACCTTAGACCAATCAACCATAGGCAAAGACACTAGGCGATGGTCCCACACAGGTAAAGCAGCTACAAGAACTAAAAGAATAAGAAAAGGGTTTGACACCTGACACATCAATAATAATGAGCCATTTCCCCAACCGGAAGAAAGAAAAAGAAGGCTCGGGCGCTAGAACAAAGAAAGAAAGGATTTTGCGCTGACTCAAGGGATTACTCATTGGGCCTACTAGGATGACTTGGATTAGGCTGCTTAGGCGGCTTGGAATGCTGGTAGGACAGCTTCGAAAGCTAATGGAAAGCCCGGAAAGCTTCCAAGAGGGACGGACAACTAGCGGAGGGAGTCAAAGAATAGCGGAATTTCGCGAAGCCTGCGCCTAGAAAGACGGGTAGGGGAAGGTGACACACCTATCAGCCCTTAGCCTCGATCTACAAGAACAACTGATTGTACTACATCGACGAAGACTGAGACCACTTGTACAGCTTTTGCAGCTCTTTGCTGATTATGCTATGCCTTCTTTCTCTTTGCTCCTTCCTCCTTCTCATCGTACTTTTCTTGCTTCTATTCACTCCTTTTATGAGACTCAGTCATATAAGGAAGCATGTACTGATTCTAGTTGGATAACTGCAATGCAAGATGAGTTGACTGCTCTTCATAAGACTGGTACCCGGGATTTTGTTCCCTTGCCTAAAGGTAAAAATGCTATTGGTTGCAAATGGTCAAGGTTAAAACCAATTCTGATGGTTCTCTTGAGCGAGCGCGGTTGGTTGCTAAGGATTTTTCTCAGGAGTATGGTATTGACTATGAGGAGACGTTTGCTCCTGTTGCCAAGATAACCACTGTTCGTACCTTAATTTCTGTTGCAGCTGTTCGTCAGTGGCCTTTGTTTCAAATGGATGTGAAAAATGCCTTCTTGAATGGGCATCTGACTGAAGAAGTGTATATGCGTCCTCCTCCTGGGCTTCCTCACCCATCTGGCCATGTTTGTCACTTACGTCGGGCTCTTTATGGGCGAGTCTCCTCGTGCCTGGTATGAACGTTATCAGTCTGCAGTAACCAGGATTGGGTTTTCTTCTAGTGCACATGATTCTGCTCTTTTTGTGCGTCACTCTTCTAGTGGACCGGTTCTTCTTTTGTTGTATGTAGATGATATGATTATCACAGGTCCTGACACTGCAGGTATAATGGAAGTCAAACACCATCTTTTGCATGAGTTTGAAATGAAGGATTTGGGCCCCCTTCGCGACTTCTTGGGCATTGAAGTTGCCTCCTCTCCCCTTTGGTTTCTTCTCTCCCAATCCAAGTATGCGAATGAGGTTATTCACCGTGCTGGGTTGACTGATACTACGTGCCACTCCTATTGAGTTGAAAGTTTAACATTCAACTTCTGATGGTGTTCCTCTGGGTGATCCTACCTTGTATCGTGAGTTGGTTGGTTTATCGGACTGTTACTCGTCCCGATATTGCTTATGCAGTGCATGTTGTCAGTCAGTTTGTTTCTGCTCCTCGAACTACTCATTGGGCTGCTCTTCTTCGTATCTTGCGTTACATTCGTAGCACAATGTTTCAGAGCTTATTGTTTTCTTCTTCTTTGGAGCTTCGTGCTTCTGCTGCTGGTTTCATTTCTGCTGTTGCTACATGCGAGTGCTGCTGCTTGATGCTACTACCACTGATGCAACACTCTATAGAGAACTTGAAGCTACTGGGCTGATTCTTATACCCCCCCTTATTTTCTATGATGTGTATTGTATTCTGGGATAAGATTTACGCTGAAACTACAAAGCTCTCAGAGCAGAGGAGGGCTTTTGTCGGAGCCAATAGTTTGGAAGTTTTTCTGGGCGAGAGAGTCATTAGGCAGTTCGGACTCAATCGAGCTGTCCCTGCCTCCTGCTTTGGCAGAGATGAGTGGGAGGAGTGTGGAGTCAGAATCGATGATCGAAAGAGTTGTGTTAAGCAAATGGCCTGATTCCGCGGTTGACTAGTCTGATTTACAGATCCTTCTATTCTAAACCTCAACCTGCTTTTTCTTTTTTTTTGTTTTAGACTTGGATCTAGGGGCCCAACCCCATATTCCTGCTCGAAGAGATGGTCATCTGTGCTCCACAGCTACTGGTGTCATCACCCTCCAAAGAGGGGGAACCAACCAAGATGTATGTCGTCCAACCCAACCTCAGACTCTTTCTTCCCGACCTATTTGACTCTCTGGCCGCAGTTATTTAGGTGGTATCCCGAGATTGAAGAGATCGAATTACTCCCCGGAACACACGAAAGAAAGATATGAACTAGGTAAATAGAAATGGAAAAGAGATGTTTCCAATTCATCAAAATCAGAAGCTTTTTCTACATCCATATGATGTACTAAAGTAGATCGATATTGCCCATATAATAAAAGCAGATCTTGGTCCATGGAGTCCCAAGAAGGTAAGAACTCCAACCTATCCGATGCTTCTTCGGCCAAATACAATATACAAGTGGGACCTGCACTATGAGCAAGCTGTGCGAAAAACCGTTTCTTTTTTCCGGTTCCGAAACAACTTGGGCGAAATGGGGTTCTACCGGGAAACCATAGATTTTTGAGTTTTCGCCATTGGTTACTGGTCAAGCCACTGGAATGGAATAAGATAAGAATCTCTGGAGATCTTTCCTCTCCACTTACTCGATACAGGCTTTCTCTCTGTAGAAGACTTCTTCCGAATGGCATAATTGTCCGATCCTCCTCGATCTTCAAAGAAGACTGACTCCTCCTCCTTCATCGTCCTTGGTCCTAAACCCAACGCTTTTGACTCTATTCTGTGCGTACACTGCACACCAACCTAATACCACAATACAAAAATCTCTGCTTGCTTCGAAGCACTTCTATACCGCACAACTGACATACCGTCTAATCGAATCTAATCGGAACTACGATCGCACTTCACTTAAGATATTTCTGTAGTAGCGAGAATAGTCTGTAGACAGAAGAATTCCTACTAGGAAAGCAGGTCACAAGCAAGGAAAGAAAGGAACGGATAGCCATAGTATACTTTCTTAGCGAGTCAAGAATCTCGTCGGGGAAATCTTCTTTCTGCCAGCCCTGTTTCCCCAACCAAGTAACAAAGAAAGTAGAAAAAAGAAGAAGATCAGAAAGAAAAGAAAAAAATCATCATAGACTCTGAGGTCTCAACTTCACTCCTTGGGCGGGAAAGGAATCTTCAAGTCTTCGATTTCCAGCTTCTAGCAGCTCAACTCTATTTCAAAGGTGAGCAGCGGGCGCAACTGAACCTAACCGACTAGGCGCAAGTAGCTTTCAATCGACCCTCGTGAGAGCAGCGAAAAGGCAAGCTGAGCGCCGTGTGAATAAGTATTTTATATGACCACTTACCGGAGATGCTGCTTAGTAACGGGCGTAGATCAACGTCAGATAGATCCTCGTGGGGTTACAGGGAGAGGGAAAGGGTTTCAAAAAGAAAGGAAATACCGAAAGTGCAAAAAGGTGCGAAGCGAGAAAGAATTCCTTACTTGGGGTGAGGAGTTAGACATTTAACGAAAGAAGGAAATCGCCCTTATACGACTTCTCCCACTTCTCTTATAAGGTAAGCTTAGTCATAAGGCGGATTCTTAGTTCTCCTTAGAATAAAAAGACAGAAGGAAAACCGCGCAGTAGTAAGAAGAAAAGAGCAGTAGCAGCTGCAACAGGAGCTGAGTATACAACAGCCAATGGTTCACAGCCCCAGACAGAAAGTCAGTTTCCACTCACGACCAAAGCGCTGTCGCACCTCTACCATTTTCGGCGTAACGAGGTCCTTACTCTTTCGAGTAAGCAAGCGCTACGCCCCTTTGAAACTATCTCAAATAGGGTTCTAGCAGAGACCGCTGAAACTCGTGTTTTAATGCCCGCCGTACTGCTGCATGTAGTAAGGACTTTTCGGGGTGTAATGGAATACATTGAGAGAGGCATATTCATATGTTATCCCAATAGTCACGATATTCATCGCCTCTGTTAGGAATAGCAGGCAATCTCAGATCAGGATAAGGATTCGCATGCGGACAATTCGATGAGGACGATTTCTTGCAGAAAGAGAAAAGGGATACCAGACGATTGGGGATTGATTAGATGCGGACGATGATTTGGCAGATGAGAAGGACGATTTGAGAGCGAATCCGCCATTAATTACTCTTTTGAATGAAGGTTGCTCTGCTTCCACAGCTATTGAATCAGCTGTTGGCATATCAGCTCTTGTGCACTCATAAGCTCTTGGGAGAGTCCAAAGAACTCCATTCTTTTCTTTTTACGAATAAGCTCTTTCCGCTTTTCATTCCTCATGCACTGAGAAGTAGCAAAGCTTTCCTCATGCCAGCGTTCAGTTCCTATTGAGGAAGATCTGCCATTGCTTTCAAAATGAATCTCAGATGTCGGAAAGAAAGAAGCAGATTGAATGCCCGGACTGTGGTATCGGAAAGCAAAAGCACTTTCAAGAGATCCTAGGCCGAAAGCCATTTCTCGATAGTTTAGTGAGCCCCTAGTACCTTAATCAGAGAGCTTGAACACGCTTTCTGCTTAAATAAAGATTGCCATAGAGACGACTGATACTGATACAGACAGGGGACAACTCTTTTGAAAAGAAAAGGCAACTGTGCAAGAAGAAAGAGAATTAGCAGAAATCGAAAGGGACCGCTCTGATACCTCCTAAAGCGAAATAGACACGCGCACAGGCTCTTTAAGACCTGAGTCGTGCGGCCCCAGGTGCTACACTACAATAGGCCTGGGTTCTCTCCTTGCCGAATTTCGCTTCTGATCTTTCTCTGAGTCTCTATTTTTCCTCTCAGCTATTTCCAGAAGTATACGCACAAGATCTCTGATGAACAGTGCCTCTGGAAATAAGATATTGAGAGAATTCCGTGGACATGTATTCTCCTCCGGCGTCAAATAATTTTTTTGCATTGAAAAGTCTGGCTTGTCGATTGTTCGTCCAGGGGAGGTGAAAATTGGACGGTTCATGCTGGCGAGATCGCCTATTTCTTTCCTCACATGAATCATGAATGAGGGGGGTAGAGCGGCTCTTTCTCACGACTAGGGGGTTCTAGACTAGATAGGAAAAAAAGAAGCGGAGCGCTCTTCCAAAAGCCCGTTCAAACTCCTCCGTTAGAATCCCTACTGGGAACACACACGTTCTCTTGTTGAGGGTTCGGAGGAGGTATATTATGTCACTTTCGATCCGACTTCGTCACACGAAGACTCGTTCAGTGATTCTACGACTCTGTGTGATCGACTATCTTCCTGTTCGGGTCCGTCCCTATACTAAGTACTCCTGTTGCACGAAGATCAAACAAAAGACCGAGCAAGCTGCTCTGGGAGCCCGACCTGCAAGCATCGTCTTTTTTTTCTGCTCAAAAGACCGGTTGGTTGTTTCGCCTCGGGATTGGAGATTGGTTCCACTGCTCACTCATCAATTGTTCTTGCTTCAAGCAAACCATAAAGGCAAGCTGAAGATTGCGAAAAGGTAATGGAGCCCACTCTTAGGCTCCGAAAGATCAGTAGCCGCCTGGGGCCGGTGGAAGTTCCCGCAGGTTGTGGGGTCGGAGATTCTTTCTTACTGGGATGGATGCTTTCACTCAATGGGCAAGGAGCTTCATGTCACCTCCACGCTGATTCAGAAGGTGTTCGGTCTACCGCACCTGCCAGCCATATCTATTCCTCGATTATTTTGATTGAAGGTACAAGCGAGATAGGAAGGACAGGGCCAGGCCGGGAACAGCACCGCAGCGGGAACTCCCCTACCCGCCGGTCGAAGGCCATTAGTGATATGGAAAAAAGAAAACTTACGTGAATACGTTGTCTCCAACACTGCGTAGCTTCCATCACTTTGATGGGGGGTGAGCGTCGTCGAGGGGCGTTCCCCCTACTACAAGGTCTTTGGGGCTATCCCCCCCACCTACTCATCATGGGGCTGAATCGGAACTTCCCCGAAGGAAATGAAATGTGGGTTCGTTCCTGAACCAAAGAGGCATTCGTCAGCGTAGGAAGGCCGACTACGCTCTCTTTGTCAAGAAAAGGGAAGGAACAAAGGTCCTTTCATCGATTCTTCAACATTATCAATAAATAGATCGACCCATAGGATAAAGGGGATGGAAGAGACACAGGAATTGAATCTTGGATTCAACTAATTTCTGGGGCTGCCCGCTGACGAATGATTGATCGTGTTGCCATAAGCATCGAAATCAATGGGATAGTAAAATGGAGGGGTAGGAAAGGTAATCTGCTGAGATGGGGATCACTTCAGGCTTTTCACGAGAGTACGAGATGCGCCCGAACTCGAGAACCTTCGCTGAGCTAGGCAAGGCCTCGCTAAGCTTGGTCGTAACTTCAGTGTGACTGGCGAGGGCTGACTAAATGACTAATTGAACCGGTTGGTCAAAGGATAAAACCCTGACTGCCGAGAAGAGACCCACCCGAAGAGGTGGGGAGGCTCCTGCCTCTTTGAATGCCTTCTTTTTGATCTCGCCGACAACTGATTGCTTTTCTTTTCTTACGGGTAGATGCCGAAGAAAGAAGACGTCCCTTACTGACGCTTACTGGTTTGATTAATATATCGCTTCGCTTGATTCGGAATCGAGCATCGTGGAAGGGAATAATAACTCAGGCAGCTACCGGGCCCCTTTTGCGCCATGTTTGAGAAAGAAAAGAGTGATTTTCTGTAGTTAGAAAGAGCTGCATCCCTTATGGTCTTATTCAAGAAAGAAAGGACGCTTAACACTATACTTGTTTTCTTCAAACGGTTCAAAAATACCTTGAAAGAAGCTCTACTCCCTGAATTAAAAACTCCTCTGGAAGCCTTATTCACTATTGAGAGGCTGCTCCTCATTCATATTGATCAAAGTCTCGGGGCTCTCAATTCAGAAGATAGAAATCTACGGGATACTAATGAATGAAATAGATCCTTTCTTTCGCCATGTTGAAGCTTCTTAAAGAGACTGATTCGGGGGGACGTTCAATCCAATGAGGAAGAAGACTGCTTGGGTGAGGACAACTGGAATCATGCGCATGGCTCCATGTCGGCGAGTGAGAATGGTTCACAGCGCGAGGGCTAAGTAAAAGCTTTCTATCTCAGCATCTACGTGGACTGAGTGGCTAACTATTATAGTGCATCGAGAAAAAAAAATTTCTTAATATAAGAATAAGTAAGAAGGATTTCATCACCTTGTGACTTCTATTATAAGGAACGAAAGAGTAAGTCCCGAACCTTCATCAAGTGCTTTCACAGCGACCATATCATACACCTTCCCTTTAAGGCCAAACCTAACGAATTGTTTATCAGTTCGGATGGACTTCCAAGATCGACATAGGATTGGTGCCAAGAAAAACTGTTGGATGCTTACATCAGGACTGAGAGTACCACTTACATTACTTTTTAGCCAGTCTTTCACCCATACCCTAAAGAGAGACCATTCCAATCCAAGAAGTCCTTCATCTTCATACCCTAAAAAAAGGCATCGGGAGGAATAGAAAACTGTCGAGGCTTCATTTCACCTCGCCGTAAGGAGGCAATGTAAATTCTTGGACGAAAGAAAGTTGATAGATATCTCGCCAACGCTTTCTATACCTGGTAGAACATGAGAAGAGGGGCAGATATAGTGCTATAAAGAATAGAAAGGCTTAATCTCCGAAGGGGCATTCCTTCCATTCTTCCTGGAGTTAGTGTACCTCGTTGCAATCTTTCCAATCTTCGATTCTGCCCGAAGGAAATCCAACTACGGTGTGATTGAGCGAGGGAATCTGGTTGCTTGCTTACCAAGCCATCCATCCTGGCAAGCTCTTTAGGTTTGAGGTTCCCATTGCAGACTGTATTAGTCGTGTAATACAAAATTTCCTTCTTCCTTGAGTGAATGCGCTTTGCTGTCTAGACCATTCACCTAGGACCTTTATATCATTGCCATACTTTTCAGGGCGATTTCCTTTATGCTTTCTATTACGTAACCCTCAGTCCTAGTCTTGGTCGATATCAGTCCTTGTCACTTCGATCCCGGATATACCATTTCCACAAAATAAGATCCGGATCTTTTTCCTTATTATGATCCCGATCTCAAGAATTTAAGAAAGACTCCCTCATCTGGATGAGTGCATTTCCCGAACAGCCGGAGAAAACCAGATGAGTAACGAACCCAAGAAAGAAGAGTTTTGAGCGAAACTCCGATCCTTTCGTTGAGTACCATCTCCTTTGAACTTTAAGAAGATCATTCAATTCACACGAAAGCGCCTAAGATCTTTAAGTGACTCAGGCAGGCTCTACCTCAGGCTCAATCAAAAGGAGGTATTACAAGGGCAGGCCCTGAAGGAAGGCATCTCCTTTAACTCAATTCAAGATCCACTGAAGGGTCTGGTTTGAATTAGCATAAACTGATATCCCTGGTCTCGACTCTTTTCCTTTCTTTAATTTGAGTAGGGGACCGCCCCCTCGCTTATTCCACCCTCGATCCTGACTTTCTTTTCAGGCTAACCGACTAAGGAATGACTGGAAGAACTTAACAAGAAGACAGCAAGAAAGAAACTCCCAACTAAGAAGGACAAGGATTTAGAAGCTTTTAACTCAGGTAGTCGACTCAATATCAACTGCTCTCCATCGTCACATTCTTCCCTAATCATCTTTCTTGTCTCCACCTGCTGAACAGCGCTTTCTACCCCTTCTAATTCCACATTACAGATTTCTTCGAAAGCATTGGTAAGTGTAACCGAAAGATGTTGCCAAACTAAATGATGTTCGCGCAGTCCGTCAACAATCGAAGAAGATGAGGAAACACCACTGATAATAGAATATATATTTAATAATTCAGGATGAGAAGCCCAGTCGAGGCTAAATCCCACGCACAAGCACGGTAAAAGCATGGTGCTTATATCTGAAAGGGGATAGACAAAAAAAGACTTTGAACTATAAAGAGAAAGCAGGCCTTCTCTCGCTCTCCTCGAAGGGAATGTTCAGCGAGTATGCCTGCAATCATCAACAAAGTGCACTGCACGAAAGAGGGACGAGCGGAACGGCTTCGGTATCGGTAAGCATTCCCCCGCCGGGCTCAGTTTGGGCTTTCCAGTCTCGTTCCCTTTAATTGCACGAGATAAGGAAAACGGGATATCAAGCGGGAAGGCAGTGACGGTGAGGGAAAGGCAAGTAGTCAGAAGCAGGAAGCATAGGAAGCAGCAGCAAGAGCAGTCCGCAAAGCAGCTGGTTGAAGCGGGAGAATACTTTGAATGAATGTTGAATGGGAAAGGAACTGCTGGGGGATGAATAGACCATTACATTGCCTCGTTCAATGTTCACCTGAGAATTAAGAGTCGAGCGTCTTCAAGCTTCCAATGACTCTCTTCCACCATCCCCTCCTGATCATTCCAAAGCAGCCAAATACCACCTGATAAGCCAATCGCATCTACTTTCAAATTTTAGGATAGCTAAGTTCGGCAATGGCCATATCAGCAGTTACTCCATAGAGTCTGGTTTCAGTTAGGACAATTAAGGCTGGGCGATGAAATTAAGAAATACCTGACCAACAGGCCAGTTTGGATGCCACCAAGGGATGGAGAGAGAGCCCAGCACGTCGGGTTTTTCGAGAAGAGGTTCTTATTAACAGAAAGCAGTGATGAATGGGACGGAGCTGCTACACTTCAGCTGGAGCTTATGTATTGAAGCAGAGGTGTCAGTTCAGACAGCAGCAGGAGGTTGGATTCTCCAACTTTTGCAAATGAACCCCGCTCCCTTCCTTCTAGCCTTCCCCGCTCTTTGGGATAGCAGGAATACTAAAGATCGTGGCATCTGTCAGTTCCTTTAGCACAAGCCATTACTTAACTTAATTACTTATTTATATATGAATAGTCAATCCCTTCTCTTCCTCAAGCTAGTACCAAAAAGCCTATTCCGAAAGCCGTCTTTCAATCCCTGTGCCCCAAAAGAGGGCTAGTTTCAAGGGTGCGCACCTAGTAGCTGCGAGCCTAAGATCAAAGGCAGTTCCAAAAACAAGTTCCCTATTTCCTGATAAAGTCTCAGTTGTAAGGTTAGGAAAGCCAGGTATGATGAAATCCTCTTTTCGAATAGGAATTGATTCGATGTTATTATTTTATTATTTTATAAAAAACTGAATATACTGTTTTCAAGAAGGAATCGCCATCACCAGTGGAAGTTGAACCCGGCGACCTCCTCCTCCTGAAGTATGGGAAGAAAAACCAGTCAACCACAGGGAAGGAAGGACAAGAAGGAGGCTCAAGTTTCTTGCCTCTTGCTCAATCCAGTAGCGAGGTTTCAACGAGTTCTTTGTACGCGGCCAGTGCCGATAGCCTCTTCCCAAAGCCGGAAGAAAGTATTTACAAGCATCAGCGAGCAAGCCAGGCAGAAAGCCCCTGTTCCCCATGGAAAGGTTCGATAGCCACTTCAAAGATAGAGTAAGGGCGGATACTAAAACCCTAAAAATTAATAAGGCGGTTCAGACGTTTTATAAGATCTTTCTATCAGTGGTCCACTTTCATCCAGCTTGAAATAAACATCCAAACCTTGGAAGTCTCGCATGCTTTAGGAAGTTCCCTACTCCAGTCTAGTTCAATAGCTCCAATGGACGAAAAAGGGTATGAAAAAGGTGTCTTCGACAATGAAAGTGGCCCGTTCTACATAGGCCCTGCCCAAAGCTTCCTTCTAAACTAAGGCACGCTCGATAGCAAGAAGCTAGTGACCTCTTTCAGGTCATTAACTAGAACTTGCACGAGGTATCACAGTGGGGCCTGTCTTCTGTCCGGTTCTTGGGTCCGGTCGAGCCTCTTTGAAATTACATCCCCGCCTCTCGTCTAACTCGAGTTGCTCCGCTCTTTTGGCAGTTAAAGTAGCTCGCTTCAAGAAGTAAGATCATATCATAAGGGGTATGTTACGAGCAGAAGTTCTCTTGCTAGTGGAAGTAAGAGTAGCAAGGTTAGGACCGCATATAAGAGGGGGTGCGAAAGAAATTATATTCCCCAGAAGTTGTCCGGTTGGGAAAGCGACTTGACCTTCGTCGTTGGTTGGTACGGCCACTTTGCTTGAAGCTGGAAACCAAAGGATTGAAGAAAAACATCGATTTGTCTCTAAGCTCCGGATGCTTCATTCCTGTGAATGGGATGGCACTTTATCCCCCGGCTCATCTTGCTTTTTTTGAAATGGAGCTGCTCTGGCTTCCTGACCTGATGAATGGATTTGGGGGTTGACTTAAAATGGAAATTACACGGTGAAGTCGGGGTATGCGGTAGCCAAAGAAGTTCAAGATGCAGACCAGCCTCAATCATCTCATTTGGGTAGTCAGGATAGTGGGCTTTGGAAGCGGGCTGGAAAAGCTCATCCCAAGATTAGAAACTTGATATGGAGGGCATGTCGTCATGCTTTGGCAACACAGATGAATCTATTCCGAAGGACGCCCTCCTCTTGATGTTTGCTTTGTGATCATGAGGAAGAATCAGTGGAACCCCTTCTATTCCTTTTACCATATTTCCAGGCCGTATGGCGCGCCGGCGGTTTCAGTTATGTGCCAAATGCAGTCCATTTCCCATGCTTTGCTGAATGGCGGTCTCATGTGCAGCAACAAATCCCAGATTTTGGTACCGTCAAGCCCTTTCTCTCATTGCTTTCCATTGTTGGGAGAGGAAGAGCCTTCTTTCTCTTACCTATGGACCTTTTCCACGTAGCAGCTTCCATACTGCACGAAGTCTTCCTCGGGAATGGCTTACCTTAGAATTAAAAATGGAGTCCCGCGCGCTCCTTAAATGGGGGCTCTTGACCGGGTCCTTTCGGTGCGAAAGATCAAACCCTACGCCCACTGCCCTTGTTCCAAGATCTCACTTCATTCACGTATCTGCCTCCTTTGTTTCAGAGCTAGCGAAGGGGGTGACTCGACCTGTAGACGGTGATACCGCCATTCTCAAAAAAAAGTAGAGGAAGAGATATGCCTATGTATGATAGGGCCGTAAAGAACTCTCTTGAGCCAACTTTCGGGAGGCCAGTTCAGGTTCTCTTTAGAATTTTTATTGGTATACTTATTATCGAATGCAATCCATTCGTATTTTATTCTTTTTTTCTTGCCTTAACTTTGCTTTGTTTGAAATACAGAACTGAAGACGAAGGCGAAGGAAGCTCCAGCCCAAGGATAAAGAGAAAGAAAAAAAGCAGCCGGTCGAATCGATTTCGTCCGACAAAGAAATGATCTCTACATTTCGTCATGGGATGAGGGGCAACTAGAATTCCGACGCCCCTCCTACTTACTCCTCCCGAGGTCACTTCCGGCTTACAGCGGGCTGCTATCATCCCTCCTTTGGCAGCGATCCTTTGAATTTCACTACCAGTCCTAGCTACGGATACTGACTATAGAGAACTTGAATCAGAATCTCTTTCACTCCCGGCTGAGTCAACAAGACTTATGACAACAGACGGAAGAGCCTCTCTTTTCTCTAGCCTTTCGGCTTCCGCTCCTATTTTCATTTCATTACCTACCTCGATGTGTTCTTTTCTTCACTATTTAGGTAGACTTTTCAGAGAGTTCTTTTTCTAGGAGTTTGCGGATTGATTCCCTGAGTCTTCTTCATCGAAGACTCTTTCCAAACAAGGACTAGTCTCATTGAATGAGAAATCCCTATTCCTAGGGGAAGTTCTGCTCGTTTCACTTCCTCAGTTGAGTGATAAAGAATCAGATTGGCTGCTTCCAGGCATTCTAATGAAGTTCTATCATTCCCAAGGGTAGACCCTGGTTTTTAATCTACGCCCAATTCTTGGCTCAAGAGTAACTGCCCCCTTTTCCCAATCAGCCGGGAATAATCTCATAGTCAAGGAGAAGAGGGAAGAACGAGGGCAAGCATAAGAAGAAGCAGTCATTGAAGAAAAGAAGACAAAAAGGTCCGATGGATGAAGATAACGATCAACGGAAACTACCGGCTATGAAGCTAGATGGCATATAATAAGGTTATGCCAATCCAATATAGATGGCTTGCCTGGCAGGTGAAAGAATACCTGTTGCCCTGGATGTTTGGTGGCCGATGCACAATCTTTCTTTCAGCCGTCGCGCTGATAAGAAGAAGAGTTCTGAGGGGCTTTAATGGCTTATTAGATTAGCCGAGAAACTTCTTTGGATGTCTTGAAGTGAAGAAAGAGTACCAAGAAAGGCTAATGGTGTCCGAGGCTTCTTACCTCTCCCCCGAGGGAGATTGAGGGGGGTAACTTGCCTTTCCTACCCCACTTAGACAAGGACACTTATCGAATGCGAAAAGGTATTCTTGAAAGGAAGCGTAAAGCACCTCGACTTGGCTCGTAACCATTAGAGTAGATCGTTTGAGCTTTCTGGGGAAGACTTTTCGATCTTTCTAAAATCTAGGTAAGTCGAAGGGTATTCCACAAGGGTATTCTCTGGACAAGAGGAACCGGATAAAGAGTAAGGTTTGGGCTAGGTCCTTGCGATCCTGCCACCTCTTGGCAAAGTAGGCTGATGGGCAAGCCCCCTCTTTTCGCAATGGTGTGGGGCGTCAGAGGCTGTTGCCCCATGACCAACTCGAAGGGGCTGAAGTTCGAGGCAGAGCTTTTTGGTTGTTAAGTTATAGCAGCACTGAGCAACATCCAACAACTCCAGTCCTTCTGGTTTGCACTAAAGTGCCTTAAGTAGCCCTCGAGGAGTCAGTTTATTCTCCCCGTCTGAGCTTTCAAAGATATACCGACCATAGGTATCTTACCATCAGATACCGACAGTCGTCTTCTAACAAAACCGACCTTTAAATATCGGGGTTTCATCAATTTCACATAACATAAAAAAGCTCTTTTCATCATCAGAAACAACTTGATTTCCGACCTCTTGCATTGCATTACCATAACGAAAAGAAAAATGAATTCAAAAAAGAGAGATTGCTCTTGTGATTCGAAATGAACCTTTCTCGATGGAGGAAAGGAATAGCGATGGATTCCTATGGAGCATCCAGGAACAAGAAGATTCAATCGGACGACGAATTCTTACGTGGAAAAAGGAAATCAAAGATCCGCTTCCACGATTTCATCTATATCGAATCTTAATATCAGAATAGCTTATATAGTCGTCATGATTCAATTCATGAATTAGCCCACTAGAGTTCACTGCATTTTTTTTTAATTTATAATAAATTATATAAATATATAATATCATTCGTGTCTCTGTTACAACACGGCGAAACTCAATAGTTCGAATGAAATCCAATGAGAAAAAAGAATATAAGAATTTTTAGGCGCCTAATTTTCCTGGGATTGTAGTTCAATCGGTCAGAGCACCGCCCTGTCAAGGCGGAAGCTGCGGGTTCGAGCCCCGTCAGTCCCGACCTAGGATCCAATGAATCTCTCCATTTTCTGTGAAGAGGTCATCAAAGAGAGTCCAGTTGCCTCCGAGAAGTGCCTAGGAGAAGGTCTCGGACTCTCCAAGATAGGAACCTTGAAGCCCCTTCATGGTAAACCACTAGTGGCATGCTTTACGGGCAATCTAAGGCAGCCTCTAATCTTTCTGATTTTTTTTCCTCAAACCAAAAAGAAAGGCAACTATCAGATCTACAGACCGTGGAGCTGCAGTCAAGCTGCTCTTTGTTGCGACTTCTTCCTTTGCTCTATCTATAGACCCAGCCAGGATCAATGAATGACAGGACTATGGAACCATTCTACTAGCTAATCCCAATCCGATGGCTTTGAGAAGGGCGATATGCTAATACTGGGGTGGAAGATCTCGACGGAACTCAATCCAACCACAAAAAAGAGTATCCGATTTTGATTCAAATCCTGAGTCGATGGATGGGAAGCATGGGCCAAGACAAGGAGAAGCTCCGTACCCACCAAAGCAAGTTAACTTACCTATTGGATTGAGTTCCGCTCAGACAGGTTAAAATGGATCTCCCCGCACCCGCCCAGTTGTTAGTCAATTAAAATCCGAAACCAGTACTCAACCGATTGGCTAAGGAAGCGGGAACATTACGAGAGCAGAAGATTCTGGTCTTAGAATCACTCACTTTCTGCCCGGAACTAGCGCAAAAAGCAGCAATGCACTCCGAGATAATCTGCACTTGGTCTAACCTTGCCTCCGCAAAGAGAATAAGGTCGTCGGCGAAGAAGAGGGGAGATAACTTCGGCCCATCTCTTCCCATATGAATTGGCTTCCAGGCCCCAAAATCCACTGCCTTGCGCCTGTGAGAGTCTCTCCATGCACAAAACAAATATATACGGGGAGAGGGGGTCGAATGCCATTTGTACCTCGGAACTAGCCATGCGGAGATCCATTGAGGAGGATAGGGTAGGAGATAGACTGTAGCTTGAGCCGGCGGCAAGCAAGAAAGTCTTCAAATCAAAAGGGAGGGAGTTCTCCGGAAAAGCAGACTGTGGTAAATTTTTGAACGATGCAGTACAGAAAATGGGAAGTCAAAGTTTAAGAGACCAAAAAAGACCCAGTTGAAGAAAGCTTTTGATTCACCCGCTTGTTCAAACTTCCGTGAGGCCAAGTTTGACTCGAGTGAAGTTGGCCCAGTGTAAGTGGCGGTAAAGCCAAATGAAGAGAAGACTGAGGGAAGTTCTGATTCGAAAGGGAAAATCGAAGTAAAGTTACATGAATTGAAATCCAACCCTTATAAATTCAATTTGAAAGCTTTTACAGCTCCAAGCGCTCCTTGAAAAGTTGCCAACTGGTGTTGGCTTGAGCTAGTCTCTCTTTTCCCCCATACCAGTTGTCATCTGCTCGTTTGATCTCCTCTTCCAAGTTTTTCCATTCTGCCAGATCCTTAGATACCTTTTCATTGGTCTTTTCAAATTGAGAAGCAACTGAGTTTTTGTGATCAAGCAGCTCCTCTTTTTTGGCAATCAAACGCTGGATCTCAACCTCCAGTTTCTCTTCTTCCTCTGAAAGTCTTGAGAATTTAGCGTCTAACGAACTGAGCTCTTTGTGTCCTTGAACCAGACTGGCATCAAGACTAGTTGCCTTTCAAAGGCATTTTGACATTATCCCATTTCCACGTGAAAGCAGATAAGAAGTCTCGTCTTCATCCTATTGTGATGTCATCTCTATTAAATCTGCTATTCCTATCATGCTATTGCTTCTGTCTTCCAACCATCTAAGACCGGATTCAATAGCAGCTCCTTCTCTCTTGTTTTCATCCGATCTATCATCTTGGAGCAGGTATAATAGTCTAAGAATAAGACATGGATAGTGCGGTAGTGGGATGAGAGAAGTCTTATACCCTTTGTTGAATAAGGCAATAAGAAGGAAGGGATTTATCAAGCAAGATAGCATTCATCAAGCCAGAATGCCTATGGAATCGGCTGTTGTGAACCGAACTCTTTCAATACATATGGAATCTACTTTGTGTTCCGTGACTTCCTTCTCTCTTCCTTCCCCCTCCGCCTCTAGAATTATCTCATTCTTAACAGCCCGAGACCCAAATGAAATTTACGGAAAAACGGAGCTTCCGCAACAAAAATTGGGGCATTTGAGGCTATACTATAGAATTCGTTATGCTTGTCATTTGAGCTGGGAGGCTTCAAGGTCGATGCTCAGTTGGGGTAGGCACGTTATCACTAGGGTCAGTATTGGCCTTTTTTGATTGTTCAGCGATCCAGCACTACAAGCCTCCAGATAGACTCCTAAAAATCATATCTATCCATTGTTCACAGAAGGGAATTCTTTCTCAGCCTTTCCCATCCATCTTACCATATGGGACCCTCCGTTCGATGTCTCATCAGTACGACCCGGCATTCAGTAAGGCAAAAGCAAAAATGCCACTGAGTCTTTGCCCTCTGGTCTTTGTTTCATTCTGGGACGTGGAGGTCTTTTTTCCACTTTTTTTCGTTACAATGGACCTTTCAATTCAAGGGCGTTGGAGTATTAGCTCATGTAAATATGATGATGGGGGAGCTAATAAACACGCTCCGGGAGGGGAACCCCATTTGTGTAAATATTGAACATTTTGTTTCGCACCATTCCATAATTCAAACGCTTGTTGTACAATGTATGACCCCTCGAGTCGCTTCGTAACCCAATGGTATTGACCCTTCTTCGAGGGTTGGTTTTAAGTGTAAATTTGATTTTCTCTCCAAAACAAAAGGGCTATTTAGGTCCAGGGTTTTGACTATCATCCAAAGTGTGGCAAGCTTAATATATGTTGGTGGCCTTGGGCGGCCATGTGCCGAAATCGATACTTGAAGGCCTTGCTTTGAATTGGGCTTGGTCTGCTAATCATCCATCCAGCTCGTATCTATGGAAGGGTAATGAAAAAGACTATATGTCAAAGGCCTCTCCCTTATTCATCTATAGGGGGTTTCTTGGGAACGGTTCGAGTATTGAATTCTTGAATGAAAACTGGGTCAATGGTAAAAGCCCGGTGGAAATTTGTCAAATTGATTCGAGTATAGTGAGATCTCTCCCCCAGGGGGGTATCCGACATTATTGAGCAGCCTCATCAAGTCTGGCCCTCAGGAGCCTCTTTCCTAATCTTGTGCAACAAATTCGGAACTCTTCCTAGCTCCTATACGCCTGATGAAAGGCTATGGTTGCCTTCCCAGGACGGCGAATTTTCGTTTCAATCCGCCTGGAATGCTTTTAGGCATAAGGAGGAAGTAAAATCATGGAGTAGTTGCAAGTATGGGATTTGAAATGTCCCCTCAAAAGAACTCTTTTTTTTCTGTGGCTTGTGCTAAGAAACCGAGTTCTTGTAGATGCATCCTTTCAAGTGAGAAATATTCAGCTGGTGTCGAGGTGCTCGCTATGTGAGAAGGAAGGCGAATCGGTGTTACATTGATTTTGGGCGTGCTCCAAGGCCAGGCTGATTTGGGAATCTGTTCGGGTTTGGAATTCAGAACTGTCAAGGTGACTCTATGGTGCGCATTTTCCTAGCTCATTGAAGATTTTTAGGTCTTCCTAAGTTCATAGGAAACTCGGCCTTTGCCATAACTGTATGGGGAATGTGGAAGCTGAGAAAGTCAGGCATGACAATGCCGACGGTTGATACCAGGCGCTGTGTGATGCAAATCCGAGCTGACTTAATTGAGTTAATTAGACTTTGTCGGCTCGTTGGTAAGGCGATGTCCCAGCGACCTGAAGATGCTAAACTTGCGAAAACTTTTGGTGTCATGGATCTTCCGGTAAAGAAATAGAAAATGACTCCTGTTACATGGCCATTCCCTTCTTCATACTGCTTTGTTA
>CAWUPB010000001.1:245000-257194 GCA_963924115.1 Dovyalis caffra
AGAAATCGAAAGTTTCATGTGGTTTTAATTCGGGTCGAATCACTTAAAGTCGAGATTGGGTTGGTCTTTCGTGAACACTCCTGGGTGAAACCCTAGCTCTGGTTCAGACATGTGATTGATATGATAGATAATAGTTTTTTTTTAGCGGTCATTCTGAGAAGTTCGTTTGAGACCGGTTGATACCCTCGCGGGCATCCTTTAGGTTCACCACTGGACTTGTAAAAACCTTGGTCTATGGCAGCGGCGGTAGGAGTCGCAGAACTTTCAAAACCCGATACTCCTCGTCGAATAGAGGGCGAGCTCCGTGCGTGAGAAGCGACTAAGCTTAATCCAATCTTTCTTAACAAGAATTTTGTACGCTTGAAGGCCCATCCTCTACGGCAGGGTACAGAGACGAGGCCTTATATATAGAATAAATACTATAAAGTGCTCATCGAGTGGCTTCTCCTTTCCGTATTGCTTCGTCTTTCTTCTCCTAGTTACTATCAATCAAGATCTAAGTAGTTGTTCAAGAACTATTAAACTTCTCACAAGGACTCGATTCTATGTCCAAACATCACATGCCAGCGGATGTGGTCACCATCATAGGTACTCAAGATATTGTCTTTGGAGAGGTGGATAGATAGGCTTTCTATGAAAGCTCGATTAGGACCCTAGCTTTATTGCAAGCCAAAAAAAAAACGAGAATGTGTCTTATCATTTGAATTTCTCATAGCTATCTCTTTCTATAGTGCCGACTTGGATGCCTAGTTAGGTTAGAACCGTTGAGCGATTCACCACTTAGGACTGTGAGCTTTGGCCCCGTTACGGAAGAGAGGGTTTCGATCTCTCTCCCTTGTTGAGAAAACCTATAACCGGTCCGTCCATGCCTAAGGATCGCCTCCTCTAATCATATCTATCCCTTGCTCTGGCTTGATTACGAAGAAGAGGCTGTCTCAGATCATGGGCTATCGGCCGGTGTCAGCCAAAGAAGCGGAAAACCTGAGATTTCATTCTTCTTATCAAAGCAAAGGCTGAGCTCCCTCGAAGTCAAAACTTTCCTCTAAAGTGAGACCAGCCGACTCTGTAGAGTTTTGGGTTGGGAATGGATTGATTTGCTTATATAAAGAGGCCATAAAGTGAAAACGTCCCTCAATGAAAGCGGGGATTTCTGCCTAGCCGTAGGTGTTTGTGAAGGGACAGAGACGTCCTCTTTCTACTAGACTTGTCTCATTAATTTCAAAACTGACAAGCCCACGGAGCGGTGCGCTAGCTTAAGGAAAGCAATTCGTTCAGGATGTTAAACTTTTTATTCAATCGGGCAAGCTTTCACATATTCTGATTTGGACTCTCTATTTTAGCATTCCTACTTAAAAGATGAGGCTCGAGAGACCTGATTTTTTATGCCTCGACGAGGGATGAAATACCAGCTCTAGCTACAGAACTAGAAGCGAATTAGCTTAGCTCTCGAAACAACCGGCGAAGGATAAAGTTGTCCATCAACGGGTCATGCCCATTTTTTGGCTCTACCAGTAATTACAATATCAGATGGGAGAACCAGTTCGGCAATAAGACCTGGAAAGGAGATCACATGGCCGGTCTGCGAAGAACAATCAAGGTAGGATTAGCACCCTTCCTCAACAACTCAAAGTTTAGCCTCTTCAAACCAGACTCTCTCTTTTAAGCTTTTAAGATTCAACAACCCCTTCTACTTTCAACCCTCAATCTCTCTAGCTATCGCTCCAGGTATGTAACTAGCTCGTACTTGGACTTTTAAGTCTGACACTCGTTCGCTTTCTGATTCGATTTAGTGAACTATAATAGTTTGGGCTTTTCTCCGGTCTGTAACGACTTCTTGGTTGGTACAAACCCTCATCTCTTTCCCTATACTAAAATGAATGAATCTCCTTCTTAGTCGAGCTTTCTTTCGTCAGCGGAGGAACCGCTGCGCACCTGTCTCGGTACCCGAGAAAAGTACTAGCTTAAGGGACAACTAGCCTTTTTCTTCAATAGTAATCTTCTCTACTTCGCTCCTGTTAGTCGATCCTCTTATACTCTAGCTCTGCTCGTGCCAGGGATGAAATGGCTCGACCAACGTACGAGGAATGGACGAATACAGCTGTCCCGATTTACACCTTTTTCGATGGGCTCATCTCGCTTGTATCTTATAAATGGGTTGTTGATGCTCTCACGTTAGTGAAAGGAAGAAGTGTTAGAATATGTTATCGATAGCAATAGCTCTGTGCCCTTCGCCAGACCCTTTTTTTGGTAGGGAAGACCCGCTTTGCTTCATTCCAATGAATGACCTAGATCTTTTGCTTCGAACCTATCTCGAGCCTTTTGACTTTGATCATCAGGCACTGTCTGAAATATTTCAGAGTTTGTCTCAAGATCGGCACGAGTCTCCTTTCTATTCCCAAGTTATGCAAGAAAAGGCTGATATTGATAGAAGAACCGGTGTCCACTAATGCCCTTCTCACTCGTAGTTCCCCAATCGTATTTTGACATAAAAGGGTCCGCTATGTTTCAGCCCTTGTAATAGCGCATCATGCGCAGAGAATGAGATCACCCCGGGCTTTAGCAGCACTGTCCTTGGTATATCTCCTTTAGGCACCAAATGCTGGGAAAAGAATGCCTCCTCTTCTCCACATTCTATGGCTGCTTGAGAAAGGGCTTTCTCCAAATGCTCTCTGGTTGCCAGGCCTTCGAGATCATGAGCACTTTTGATCAAGATAGGAGGGATCTTCTTTAGTTGTGCCACCACGTCATATAGGGGCAATTATCTTCAAATGACATAGCAGCCACAATTGCAAGATGGCACATGGTCCATGAAGAATAGAATATTGGTTATCCCACGAGCACAATCAGAGAGCCCTTTATACATCTCAGCTAGGATCAAAGGTACAATTGTGGTTTTATCCTTTGAGCGCAGACAGCTAAAGATTCCCGTCACAACCAGGTCAATGGCTCTGATATCGACACCAATAAAGATTTCCGCAAGCAAACGCAGTGGGTAAATCTTGGAGTCGAAACTGAAGCGCGGTCATGTGAGAACCTGTCAATTAAAAATCTTGGTAAATAAGCGAGTCGGATCCCCTCCTGCATAACCAAGCTTGAGCTCATCCTGGCGTAGGCCCAGCGAATCACGAAGCAGAGAAGTGTAGCCAGAACGAGGCACGACGATACCAAGTTCACCTATATGAAGAAGACCAGAAAGACGATACACTTCTTCCAAAGAGGGTGCGAGCTTATGCCAATTAAATTAAAAAAGATTGAGATCAGGATCCCAACACTCTACAGCTGCTTCCAGAAGCTCCAGTCGAGCCTAACTTTACAGGAGATCGAAAGCATAAAAGAGTCCTACCTCCTTGCAAAGCTTGGATGACCTCGACGGAATTGCAAACTCTTCGTGGCAAACTTCCGCTCCTTCTCTCGCCGAATTAATGGATCAGCTGGCGCGATGAAAAATTGGAAAATGGGCAAGGCTCCTGAAGTGGGCCCCTTGATCCGGGTCAAGGGCTTAAAATGCCTTTCTGACTGCGAAAGACTAACCTTTCCACCATCCCCTACTATTCTGAATTTCCTCAAATTTTGCTTTTTAAATTTCATTCTCTCGTTTGATTTATGTAAAAGCATTCTGGCGAGGTTCTTTGCTGGATGCCCTATCTCTTCCTACTCCAACGAGAAAACATGCGCTTTCCTATCGTTATGGGAATGTTCGATCAAAATAAATAGGGTAACTCGGAATCGAATCACCAACCTAATATCCAAACTTCAGACACTCCAAATAAAAGGGATTTGGTTCGGCCCGCAAAGAACGAACCGATCGTTACGTGGTGTCCAGGTCTAGTCTACATTTCGAGGCCGGGTTGGACGACTAAATCTCTGTTAGTCAAATAAAGCATTTCCCGCCTGGTCTTTCTTCTCGCCTGGACTTCTTCTTCCTGACTCGAGGTTGAGAATAGGATTCGATTGTAAACGGGATCAATCAACATAAAGCAAACCTCTTCCTATGCAGTTAGATCGACTCATGGTATAGCTCTTAATAGGCATGTAGCCGTAGGTGGGAACTCTTCTTTCATCTCAAGCTCCCGCATCAACCGCTTAAATCAAAGAATTTAGGAGTCAATGCCAGACTCAGGCTAGTGGAATCAATCCCAGACCAAGTGACTGAAGAAGTATGGTTCGGTTTACCGATCTTGAGGTAGAAGGAGCTTGACCGATAGCGAAGGACAGAGTTAGTGCATTGATTCTGCATCAAGCTCTGAACCAAAGCTCATTCTTTTCTCTATTGTACCCTCATCGACATCTCCTTACGCTGATTCAATAGCAGCTGGGTTGTGTGGCTGAAAGACGTTCAAGCTCAAAGCTAATGTTTCTGTCATACCAGACTCTATTCTATTTCTTTCTACTCTCGAGTTACTGGCTTTCCTTTCGAGCAGACTAAAAGGTAAGGTAGCAGCTACGACTTCTTCCTTCTGGGCTTATGACTTGCCAAGTCCAATAGCAACGGATTCTCAGCAAACCCTATGCTCTTTCTGTATTCGAAACTTGGTGGGCTGGCTATTGGAGTCTTGATCTTACCCCTAACTTGAATGCAGCTAAAGAGCATTTTATAGCCAAATTTGCTGGTGTAAAGAAAGGAAAAAGGTCTTCTAGCTCTCCTGCTCCTACTCCCAATAAGTCCAAGCACAGAAGAAATGCTTTCTTCCTTAATTCGTTTCATTTTACTTGTAAAAATAAAGACAGAAATTTCTTTGATTCAATCTTCACCCCGTAATGAGGTAGTTTTTTTGTAGTTCATAGATATCCTAACCTTACTGAATCTTTTTCCGATTTATTGTAAGAAAAATCTTTCCGAAGGCGCCTAAGTCTTTCATGTTGAGGCAAGTCCTTCTTTCTTCTACTAGTTCGGCCGGGATCTTACTACTTGGCTTCGAGAGTCCTCTTTTCTTCTTCTTTCTCTTTAGGATAGATCTCGTCTTTGATCCCTGGGTCTCTTATCTGAGCCCTAAGTCCCTGAACACTTGCCTTGAATAGAAGTAGAAAGATAGAGCCGCACAATATCCTTTCCTCTGTTCTGTCTTCCTCGACTTAGCAGCCAAGTCTTCTCTTACAGGTGGACTTCTTGTCCCTCTTCTTATGTCATGGTCGAACTTCTCTTCAAGTTCTCCCCTTTGGCCTTGCTTTTACCTTTCATGGAAACTGCATTTCATGATAAGCTCCTAGACATAGAAAGAATTGACTGATCGGTCACCAGTTAAAGGCCCGTCCCGTGCTCAGGTACCTGTTTCCATTCAAGGAAGGATCGATCTGGCAGCGTCAAGCAACGACTTCGGCTATCGACTTTGAATCAAAGTGACGGGCAAGAAGCTCATTTGGTAGAAGAAGTCAGTGCATTTGGGAATTTACTTAGTCGACCGGGATCTTAAGTAGAGCTCCTGCCTTGAATAGAAGACTTGCCTTTCATAATCCCAAAGGTATGCAATCTCCTAATGGAAGCCCTAAGTCGCAATTCATCTAGGCCCTACCTTTCGATCAATCAGTAGAAAGAAAGAGAGTAAGATGCTCTCGCCTCTAATAGAAAGAACTAAGCGATTACTGTCAATGCTCTTGCCACGAGTGGGCTTGCTTGGTCCGGTCCTCCTCTTGGCTTGCTTAGCTCTTGGTATGGGCGATAGAAGTTCCAATTCAAACCATCAAAGTGCGCCTCTTCCTCGCGAGGCGTTGCACGAAACCAAACCGCCCCCGCCCGATCAAGTACCAGTTGCTTCGCTGGTAGGCCCACTTAGGTTAGGGGGCATTGTCCCTCAGTTCTTACCAACCTCCGGTGTGTAATCGACATCTTGCTAGCTTCAACTCGGTTGAATAAGAATCATGCCTGCGGCACCCTCTGCTGTCCATTTCTTATTCATTCAGGGTGCTCGGCCGGTGCTCCTTTCTCAAACCAGAACAACTCTGAACGTTAGGGAAGATAAGGGAAGACCACCTGAGCGAACCGACCGAAGGGACTTGACTTATCCAAACCGAACGATAGCGGCTTAAAGCTAAGCCTAGAGCAGCGTCGCTGCTTGATCGGCGGTGAGGAGCATCTCCAAGTATAGTATGGGGCAAAGGAAGGATCAAGCGCTTTGACTTTGTCCCCCGGGATCCACCACAGGTTGGGTTTGAGTGAGAGCCGTGTGATAGGTGACTATCCAGCACGGTTCGGAGAGCACTTTTTTTTAGTCTGCGCTGGTGAATGGAAGCCCCCCTATCAAGCAAGAAAGAAGCGGCTCTTTCCACGGCGGAGTCACCATTGACTCTATTTATTATTATGGTAAATTAGTGTATCAAAATGTCAATCTGAGATCTTATTTCGGTTCGATACGTCCACCTACGAGACGAAAGCCAAAGGTGAGTCTCGGTAGGTGTATTATTCTACATTTTTCCAAAAGAACATTCATTCATTTTTTCTTCCCCAACGCAAAAAAACCAGACCCGGAAAGGAGAAGGGCCGGTGGTGGCCATTCGGGAAAGTGGGGCCGATCAGGTGTCTTCATTCAAGCGACAATACAGAAGAAGAACGAAACAAAGTGAGAGGCCGGGGGGCAGGGAAAAGAGTCGAGTCGATCAGGCTCGACGACCGGGAGAAGGAAAACGAAAGAAGGATTTGGCCGAAAAAGAAGGAAGGCTATGGATACCATGACCAGATCACGCAAAATTCGAGAAAAGAAGAATCTTTCTAAATTACTTAAGTCAAGTAGGGCCTTAAAACTGTCAGAAAGGCAGCCGGGGAGTTGTAAATGACATATCCTTCCTGATAGAAAATGACGACTCCTTCAGAAAAACGAAGTTATTCCATTTCTTTTTCCCAAAGAAGTCCCGCTCCGACGGCCCGACGAGTCATCTACTTAAAAGTAAAAGGACCCTCCCCGCAGTGCGCCTCTCCTTGAATTATTTGGTCATGCAATATTTTTTGAATACAAAGAACCAAATTCATTTCGACCCCGTCGTAGTTCTCAATCATTTCGTGTCACCGGGCGTGGCTGAACCATTTACGATGGGGGGAGCGAATGCACAGGGAAGAAGCTTAGATAAGAGAATACGTTCTCGCATCGCCTTTTTTGTAGAAAGCTTGACCAGCGAGAAAAAGTGTTTGGCCGAAGCCAAAAAGAGGTTGACTCACTTCATTCGCCAAGCGAATGATCTTCGCTTCGCGGGAACAACAAAAACCACCATCTCGCTCTTTCCTTTCTTCGGTGCTACCTTTTTCTTTCTAAGGGATGGGGTGTATAATAACCTTTTTTTTAAGGATGCCCGGGAACAACTCCTAGGTCAATTAAGGATAAAATGTTTTTTCCTCTTGGGTAAGGATAAGGTAATGGAATTGAGAGATAAATTCATAAACCTAGGTGGGATAGGAGAATTGATAAAGGGAATAGAGATGATGATAGAAATCATACTGAGAAACAGAAGAATTCCGTACAGGTACAACTCTTATTTGAACGAAATGAAAAAAATGCGATCTTTGTTGTCTAATAGAACAAAGACTAATACCTTAATTGAGTCGGTCAAGATTCAATCTGTTTATCAAAGTGCTTCTCTGATTGCTCAAGACATCTCTTTTCAACTGAGGAACAAAAGAATCGAATTTCGTTCCATTTTTAGTCAAATAGTGAAGGATATTTCATTATTAATGAATAAAGGGGTAGAGGGGATCCGTATATGTTGTTCAGGTCGATTAAAAGGCGCAGAAATAGCGCAAACTGAATGCGGAAAGTATGGAAAAACATCTTGTAATGTATTTCACCAGAAAAGAGATTATGCTCCTGCGGAAGTATCTACTCGTTACGGAATCTCAGGTGTCAAAGTGTGGATTTCATATAGTAAAAAAAGGGGGGACGTGCTATATCCGAAACGTACGAAATATAGTAAAGGAAGGCAGGCTGCCCTGACGACCGACGCTCTACCTCGGGCTTTGGTCGGAATCTCATTTCTTGAAGCGGAAAGGCGAAGACTTGAGGTCTTTTGCATGCTTCCGAAAAGCCAATTAAATGCGATCTAGAGGAGAGGCCTTGCTTTCTGAACGAACTATTCGGTAGTGGGTTAAGGAAGCTCGAGAACCAGTCCTTTTTAGCTATCTTTCTCAAAAGTGTTCTCTGGTTAATGCCTTTCTTTCTATATGTAAGCAATTTATTATACATAGAGTGGTTACATATCCGTAAAGAAAACTGGTTTGAATCCGTAGAAAGAACCCGAAACTCAATCAAAAACAGAAAGAAGGAAAGCAGAAGGGAGAAGGTCTGAGGAATTCTGTGATTTCCGGGTCCGCAGCTGGGGAAGAAGCCGAAGGTGCAAAGAGAGCACCGGATCTTGCATGAATGTGCACATCCGATTTGTTCACATCTTGAATATGACCCTTTGCCATAGACCAATTGCAAGAGATTGGCTAGCATTAGTACAGATAGGCTAAAGAGAGGGCCCCTCTTAGACAGCTCCCCATCTCAATGTACTCAAAAAACAAAGTTTCCTACTGGTGTGAGGATCCGAATGACCTCTACTCCACCCCAACAAGAAAAGAAGAATCTACCCTTCTCACAGCTCAACTAAAGCATGTGCGGAATATCCCTTTCCCTTGGGAGACAGGACGAAAGCACATTCCGCGAAGCCATGTCTAAGAGAGGGGGTCGACGTGGCATAGATCGCTGAGAGAATGAGATCGTCAGAGACTGTACCTGGGCTAAGAAGCGGAGCAAAGCTCAACAGAACTAGCCACACATCGACAGCTAACCGGGGTTCGCTACCCGCTTATGGTCCACCAAGACTTGATATTTTTCAAAAAACCAGGGGAGGAATTCTTTGCCGAAAATCCTTCGATGACATCTTACTTCGATGTGTCGATAGAGCAGAAGGTGAATACATCGTAGATGAAGCACGTTCGGGAATGCCTGCTCCGCCTGCTCAGCTGCGCCGCAAAGCACGGCTTTCCGGTACGGGAGATGGCACGCACGCGGTGTTTGTTTACCGCTACGCTGAAAGAATAAGGGTTCGATTCCTCTGTGTTACACGGTTACGAAGTTACTCGTTCCGTGACTGAGGCCGGGGGATCGCTCTGGCGTGCCTCGGCCCCTTTCTGATAGGACGAATGGCGAGCCGGGAGCCGGTCGACTTCATTCTATGTAACCGCGCTGTTAATTCGAGAGCCGTTGTGTCAGGGCTCATAACTCGGCTCCAGCGGTGAGCTCGGGTCGCGATCTGTCGATCCGCCAGGATCTTGAGATCCAACCGCTATCCCAAAAAACTCCTTGGTGAGCCGGGTCTCGGGATCATAGGGAGTAAACCGGACATCTTACTCTACGAGATTATGGAGTGCAGATATGAAAGCTGCATGCGCCTCGGAGAAACCGATGTGTAGGCTTATTCCGTGTCCCGCGATCGCTCTGGACTAAGGGGCGAAGCGAAAGCTTTACAATAGACCTAGATCCGAGCTAGCCGGGTATTCACTCGATTGAAAGTCTATGATTGTCTGCTATGAGTAGAGAGGAGAGGTGAGAGGTAAGGATTCACATAGGATTTTTCTTTCTCGATGGGGGAAAGCTTAAGAGAGTGGTCAAGCCAAGAAGAATCGGGTGGGAGCATTCGACTTCATCAGTCGGGTTCGCTTTCCCTTCTGTCTGTGCTAGCTAGGCTAAGCTAAGTCTAAGTCTTGCTGCTTTAGTGGAGCCGGTGGCTTGACAAAGAGAGTACGGGAAGAATTCATTCCTATGCGTCCGCAGCTAATGAATCTGATGCCATTGATTCTGTTGTAATGCTAGCGAAAGGCTTTAAACGAATACCTGGCTCAAGCCTCAAGGGAATAAACTGGCTTTCTTCTCCTAGTTGGCTATGGGTCATGGGAGAGAGAGTGATTTTAGAATGTCTTTCAGCTAGTGTTTAAATAAGCGCTGCACGAATGGCAAGCTCCGGTCTTCTCTTATCCACTGCAACTTTCATTATTGCAGTTAGCTTGACTCGTGGTATAGCTCGTAGTAAGCATAGAGGAGTAGCTGTCCTTCATTCCTTCTATTCCCGTGAATCTTTTTACTTTAGAAAGAGTTCCCCCTATCTATAACTGAGCTGCCAATATGTATATCAAGATCAATAATAAAGGCAAGATTATGTTCTGCTCTTGTCTCAGAGAGAACTGTATATGAACATGGCTATCCTCCTAGGGTAGGGGCTTTCGCCTTCACCAAAGAAGAACTTAGTAGTCTAATTCGAAGATCTTTCCTAATGGATGATGAGTATTGTGCTGTCATGATGAAAATGGTTCTTATTATTAAGGGGAGGTGCCGCCGAAGGTTGTTTAATGTACCATCTGTGCTACATTAGAGGAGTGGGCACTGCCCAAATCCGCATCTGTTGTCAGAATTGCTACTATAAGGGAGGAGTTAAAGTCTGCTTAGTATTCTCGGACCCGAGGGTGATTCAATTCACTTCTTCAACTGCTAAGAAGAATAGCTTTTCTTCCCAGATCGGGATTCTATAATAAGTGTGAAAATAAGGCTCAGGACAGCGATGAGGATTAGTGGGCAATTGCCTTAGGAGGCTAATTCATCGAATTAGATCCATTCCACTTCGAACTCCAAGTCTTAAGCAAACTGGCATATACCTTGCCTTGCTCTGTAGCCGGAATAAATAGATTCAAGGGGCGAAGCTTTGAGTGACAGAGATTTCGATTCCACTTCTCCCAGGGGGAAATCCAGCCTTTATAGTTAAGCTAGCCTATTGTAAGAGCTCTATGCTATCTATGGAATAATGGTCAGTGCTGCTTGATTGACTGCTTGAAAGTTTGAACCTGGATTCGGAAGAGCTTTTTCTCATCCTTTCCGGGACCGTTCAGCAGACAGGACTAGACCTCTTTTCGGGTGACCGAAATCCGAATGCACAAAAAATCTCACCAGATTTTTGGAATACACGTAGATCTGCAGATCCAGTGTTTGAAGTTATTCTAGTGTGTTTCGATTTAGGGATTTCACAGTTCAGACAGAGACGTTGTTGAGTATGTGGCTTGACTTACTCCAAGGTGACTCAAGTTTCGATTGAGCAGTCATTTTCATAGTCACGGGTCCTGCTTTAGCACCGTTTTACATTTTTCTCTAGAGGGACAAGGGCTTAGACGAGACCTAGCCTAGCATCTCTCAGCTCAGATTCGGCTCCTGAGAAAATGCCTGAGTCAGTGAAACAAATAATGGACGGCGTAGAAGGAAGAAGGGCAGCTAGTCTTTTTGGAAGAGGAGTAGGACTATAAAGAGGCTCTTGTTGCCGGTGTGATCTATCGCTGTGAACGAATCCCAATGGAAGCGACAAGGGGAAGTAGAAGGGAGGATACTTCATTCATCACAAGGGCATTCGCTAAGCAGCTAAGCTGAAGTCAAATACCCGGAAAAGTCCTATCTCCGAATTCCGGTAAGGAAGAAATTCATTGATAACAGATCATTGCTAAGAAAGAAGAGTTGAGTTAGCAGGCTCAGGGGCCCGTTCCCCGTCGCGTCAGGGAATATGGCGAAGAACTGGGCATTCATCTTCCAAATGAGAATGTCTACTCCTGGAATGCCGATCGATATATCGACGAAATTTCGAGTATCCTCTAATTTCGATTTTTTGACCAGCAAGGCATTGAATCACTTCCAGGGGGCACTCCTGGGTGGAGCTTGCGAGGACTGTCATTTCAAGGACGATCAGTCCGGATTTGACCGATATCGACATTCTCGCCAACGCCTATTTCATATTAATGGAAAAGGGCCCATCTAATGAGATAATAACAGAAGCCCTGAAAATCCTGCTGCTATGGCAGGACGGGTTATCCATTTCATAGGCGAGGGTGGTTCGAGGGCCCCTTGGTCAAAGGAAGGGAAGGCCATGGCCAAAGAAGGGGTAATTTTTTCTCATCTTTCACGCTCGGCCCTAAGGGGCTTAAGTCATCGCTTCCAATCCGATAACCCTTTTCTTTTTTCGGTATGCCGCTCTCCGAAGAGAGCGTATGATATCTTTGGTCTTTTTCCCATGCTTTCCGTTGGTAAACAACCAAGCGGTGATTTCCTCTTTCTCTTAAGGAAGTTCGGCTGAGCTTCATTGACGACCTCCTAAGCCTAAGAGGCTCTGGCTCCTGAACATCTCGCCTAGTTAGAGTGCCATTTTGGAAAAATCCCAGCGCAGATCGAATCCCTTCATTTTTAATCGGGTTCTTTGGT